>CM023453.1:95304590-95517916 GCA_013339765.2 Haemaphysalis longicornis | reverse complement strand
ATTCTGTTGTCACTTTCAGAGCTATTGTCTTCTTCTGACAAAAGGCTTTCGTCACTGTCTGATTCAGTATCCCTGCCGCTCATTAAACGTATCGCTCTGGAGAAATCATTGTCATGGTCAGAAACCGCACGGAATTTACTTATTGTTGCTTCCACTTCCATATTTTTTTCTCCTGCTCTTTTGTCGCGACGAAAGCGCTGAAAATGCCTTTTTTCCCCTCATAGAGCTCATGATCAGCCCTCGCGCCAAGTGCGCTGCCAGAGAAAATAGAGCGCTCGCCCTTTCAACAGCCTGATGTTCTGAACCTCAATGCCATCTGTGCACGCGCCAATTGTGGTTCCCGCAAAACGAGAACGCCTAAAATGCGGCTACAATAGGCTGGGTTTACACGTTCGTATTCAAAAGAGGAGCACACAACTTTAACTCTAGAACATCGTAGCCATATTTCTGATTTAAACATTGGTGTCAGAAGAACGTTTGAGATTCCAGCATCGAGTTCTTTATGAGCAGTTCACTCCGCTGGTAGCATGGTGCATAGATCGGGATAAAAAAGGTACATTGAGTGTTAATACACGCGCATTCTTATTCGTTGTCTCATGTTACCTCTTGTCTCAAGAACTTCTACAGGTGCGCAAAAGAGATACCATGTCTTCAATCGTGCTGTATAGCTTCGGTTATACCGCGTAAGGCGCATCTGCCTATAGACTGTAAGTATTCATGCCTATACGCCTCCTTTATATCTTATTCTTCCAGCCAATCGCAACACGACGCGGCCCTGCGAATAATTCTTCATTCATGAAAACATCTGAACTTGCATTTCTTGCTCCCTCTATAACCTCAAATCTGTGTAGTTAAGGTTCGCCTGGCAGGCTACATTCAACTGGCACAGAACCGCCAGCTATGCGTTCTTGGCAATAAGATTCCACAAATGCGGCCGACTCGCTTGCCTAAATTTGCGGAAACCATCTCTATGGCACACGAAGACGATCATTCACACATCGTCCAGTTTGTCCTGTATACGAGCCACTCGCGCACGCTAACACCATCCAATCCGCTACCGGTAGTAACCTTTCCACACATGTTGCCTCATGCGCGAGCGATTCCTCATGCGAGCCCCTGTTTGATCATTGTCATCTACTTAAGCGCTACGGTGACCAGAGAACACGCGAGATCTTTGAAGCTTTTTCTATGCACGAGCGAGCGGGCGCATGCATCAGCAAACCCTCTGTCGACTTGTTTCCCAAGGAGTTAGCATTTCTACAATCTTAACTGTATCTTGTTTTAGTATTCTTCCTTGATTTTTTTATATTGCCTGCGCGCAATAACTCTCATCCAGTTGTTAGTCAGCGCCCGTGTTTGTCTCTTTCTCGTCTTCCGTGCCGTTTCCTTGCGCTGTTTTGTGCCTTCAGTATGAACCAACTACCCCGTCTTCACACTCTAGTACTAATTTGAAACTGGGGCAAGGTGACACATGCAGTGTATAAGTGTATTTTTGGCAGCTTGGCGTTTATGCCAACGGAGATGAATCCGTTGGGGGGTAGAGGTATAGAGCTTTACTGTAAAAGTCTCTTGTCTTTGAAGCACAAATCTCTCTATCGCGAGGCGTAAAACAGTGCGCCCACTGTATTTACGGGCAACAATTTTGCTCATCGACGGGCGCGACACCTCACCTCCCTCAACAGGCCGATGAGACCGGGGCTGTTTCCGCACCCCTCCTCACCTACCAAGAAATCCCCGCACACCACCGAACCACGACACCGAGATTTTCCAGACCTTCGCCGTACACACATCTGTGTCCATAAGCCGAGAAATCGCACTTTGCCAAATTCCTGGAGGCACTTTTCCCTACCCCTTCCGTATGCATTTACTGTTTCCTACACAGTACTCTAAGTGTAAATTCTGCCAGGAACCAGGAACTCTGACACATATATTATACGACTGCACAGAAAAAAATACAGACCTTCCAACCTTGAACCGGTCGCCTTCCTTTGAGTAGTAGGACATACGGCTGTCCAGCTGTCGACCGAAGGACCAGGTCCTGCTTGTGCCCAGGGCTATGGCAGCTTCAACAGCACATGGGCTCCTGTTCAGAGGAACCACTCTGACATTACTACGCGATAAAGTTGCCTTTGTCTCTCTCTCTCTCTTTCTTTTCTTTCTTTCTTTCTTTCTTTCTTTCTTTCTTTCTTTCTTTCTTTCTTTCTTTCTTTCTTTCTTTCTTTCTTTCTTTCGTTTTCTCTCTCTCTCTCTCTCTCTCTCTGTATCTCGGTGTTGTTTTACAACGCGTAACGAAGCGTAAACGAGTGTCCCGTTGGTGTTTTTTAGCCTGAGGTACACTGGCCGAGGTTGAGCAGTTTCGCGTGGCTCCTGGAGAGCCCTGCGGCGCATGCGCGAGGAGCAGTGACGTCACACCGCGCACAGGACGTTGCTCGCTGCCCGGCGTCTCTCACACACCCCACACGCCCTGCGCCTTCGCCGACCTCCATTCCGCACGTGGCGGCCCGGTCCACTAGATAATCATGCGAGGGGATGCCGGGTGTGCAACCGATGGCTTGTGCATCGCAGCAACACCGCCGTGCGCCTGTGGAACCAGCTTAACTCTGGGGCGATTGGTGACGCTGCGCTGGAGCCGCTTGATAAATATACATATGTCATATAATGCGTATACCGTGTGTGTGTCATTGAAGCAGCAGTAAGCATGATAATCAAGCTAACCCTAGACAACCAGGAAAGCTAAAAATAATCAGCTGAACATTAGCTCACGCTACGTATATCTTGGTGTGGCCGAGCTAAGCCACTGTTAATTTTTTAAGGTGCGAAGCACCTTAAGACCTCGCAATGTCCGTCCGCTGTCCGACGGTGTCTCCCTAGTACTAGAGCAAGCTACACGAGAGGGCGCTACGCGCTAACACGAGACCACATTTAAAACACGGATACCGTTGTTTCACTTCGTTTCATTTCGGGCCAATAAATCACACCATCTCCATGCGGTGAACGATGCCGAGGGTGTGAAGCACTGGGACTGCGACTTCTCTTGCGTATGGCGTTTGTCATTTACAGTGCACTTACTGCAACTCAAATCATTTTTAAACTTTGAATGCATTGTCGTGCGCGGACGATAACACTCATCCACACAATACACACAACTTGTGTCCCAGTGCTTCGCACCATCGGCATCGTTCCTGGCGTGGATATGGTGTGATTTTTTAGCACGCGTTACGTTTCAGAGCGAGGCGTAAACAGTTTCTCGGTGTTTTAGTACCATTACTACATGAGACGAACGACGATTACGACGACAACACGGACGACAGGAAGCGCCAACAGCGCCAGCCCCTAAGGCGCTTCGCCACTACAAGAAACTAGGGCAGGTTGGCCAAAGAAACACGCAACTCGTTCAACCGATTGCTGACATAACGTGTTCCGTACGTAACCACTCACTTGCGGCCATTTTTATATAGGATCGACAGGCTGATGCTTTACTGACAGGGCGAGGGAACATCTACTTAAAATACACAGTTATTTAGACGGTCACATGGGCGACTATTGTAAAAGATGCAGTTGTGAACAGCAACTCGAAAAAATAAACTTCCTGAAGTGAGCCTCCCACAGAACTGAGATAGATAAAATGGCAGCATCTCCACTCCGTGGATTATGGCGAGGGTGCGGATTACGGTGACCCAAAATGACATCGAAGTTGCGCTTCTAGGCGACATTTGATTTGCCCCCCGACTGTCATTCGATTTGAGCCGTGAGTTGCACCTTGATTATTTCCTGAATGAAACTGTAACTCACGGCTCAAATCGAATTTGGCTTGATTTTCGCTTGATGGTGGTGTGCGCACGGATGCACGCGGACGGACATTGGGAGGTGCTTAGGTACTCCGCGCCGTTACAGGCGAGAGATTAAGCCGTTTGACTCTCGGGTGCTAACTCACTGTTGTAGCCCAAATGGGTAAGACGCTTGACACTCCCTATGTCTGCTCTTCCAGACACGGGATCAGATCCTGCCGGTGGCGGTGTGATTTTTTGCGATTGTAAATGCTATGCACACGGACGCGGACGAACATTGTGCGGTCCTAAGGTACTCCGCATCTAATATAAAAGGCTATTACATAAAGAAAGCGTATGAAAAATGAATAGGCACACCATCACGTCCTCTGAGTGATAAAAATCCCGCCCGCATCTTCCCAAGGGGGGAACTCGAGTAAATGCGTCGCAGAGTGTTAGGGGTATCGCGTGAATGTTGCGTAATTGGGTATGGTTTAGGAATGCTTAATTGTTATTTCGTCTTTATTATTCTTATTTATTGAATGAAGGAGAAGCGAAGACAAGGAGTGTAAAGTTAAAGTCTGTCTTTATTGCTTGGTGCCGTCAAGCAAAGCGTCAAGTCAAGCGAAAGCCAAGCAAACACGCCCTTGACTGAATTCCGAACGCGCGCTCCGCCGCTTATATACACACCGCCCGCGTTCGAGGGAGAGGAGTACGGGGGAGAGCCGCGCATGCGCACACTTCCGTACACAAGCGCGCGAACTTTCCACGCACCCACCACGCCGTTATCACGTGTACACGCCCTGCCGCCGTTACTGTTGAGCGCGACGCAGCGCACGGGCGGCAACGGTGCATGCGCGCACAGACGCGCTCCCCCCGCACCGCCGCAGGTGTTGTTGAGAGCGACGGAGCGCACGTGGTACACGCGCTCCTCCCCCACCGCCGCACCTGTTGTTGAGAGCGAGGAGGGTAAGGGGAGACACGCGCACCTGCGCCTCGACGCGACGCGCATGCTCAGCGAGCGTGTGGATGGCGCCGACAACATCGACGAGTGACATCGCGAGCCTAATAAATGCTCCGCATTTAAAAAATCAAATGCTCAGACGCGTCACTGCTTTTCAGTGCAGAGCACTTTAGGTGGTCGCCTTGTTGTTGTAGCTCGCTCGCTGCTCCCAAGTTGAGCGCCACGGCGTTCCGTCGTAGCGGCTGTTGTCACCGCGTCCCACAGAAGCTGCGAAAGCACAGCAGTTTATATGGTCATATGAGTTCGAAACTGGTGAATCACTGGTGCTTGTGATACATCTCCCCGTTGTTTAGCGCAAAGAAAACTGCAGGTACATTTCGGGCAAAATGTACGAAATTAACCGGCAGCGCCCGTGTTCATTTAGTGAGGAACGTCGTTGGGTTGGTTTTTACGATAGTAAGCGAACAAAACGTGCAACACCGGTACGTGCGGGAGGAAAAGCAAGGACAAAAAGTGCAGAACTCCAGCTGGCGCACCAACGTGGACTTCTAGTCTTGCAGATCCCTCCCCGACCTGCCCCTACTGCCCTGCCCCTATTGCTGAGGCGACATTGGAACACTTGCTAGGGACGTGTCCAGGGCTTCAATCAACACAGGCCGACCTACCGATATTCATCGGTGGGCGCACGGTCCACTTTACAAGAAACTGCTGGAATTCGTTTCCGAAACTGGACTCTATAGTTTTCTGTAGTGCGCCGGCCTCACACTGTGTCTTTCTTTTTTTCTTTTTTTTTGCTTTCGTTCTTTGTCGTACCCCTGTCCTGTTTTGTCCATCGTTTTCCTGTTACATACGCCCTGTGGCAAAATGGCGCAATAAAAAAAAAGAACACCAGCTGGCGCAGTTTCAGGCAAGGGGCACGCGAGCACTGCGAAGGCGGGAAATTTGAATTGCATTAGGTGGTAGTATTGAACGTATAACGGCGCTACAGCCTATTATGGCGAATCACTACTCTGCACTTCTTACAGCTTTCACATTGAGTGGAACGACTTTATTTTTTTTCTGTGTGGATATTGATATTCTACAAATTCGGTTGTGTTATTCTTGGCATTAATTTCTTTGGACACTTAAAAAATAAACATTTAGAATCCGCGCCCGTCTCTCCTCTACGTGTTTTCTAATCTTTCACCCGGTTTTGTCGGTGCTGTTACGATTTTTCAAGACCATCAATCAACTAACGCACTCCAGGGTCCCGCTAACATATTTCACTTCAAATTGCGAATCAGGGAGCGTGGTACCAGTAAGTAGTTTTCATGTCATGTCCGTCCGAAGACTCGTACAGTGGTGCCCCAAGGAACGACATATTGAAGGATTCAGGATCGAAATGGGTCCCTAAGCGTTTTGGTGAGGAAATGTCTTCATTATGTCTTGAAACCCGGAGAGTCGGTAATGCGTGGAAGCCGTCACTCCCGAAGATTGTTTTTCTAGTTGATCTAAAATTGTTAAAACACTGACAGCAGCCGAATCAATTCATTGCATTTGCCTAAAAATACGAAGTGTTAGCGCAGTGCCAGGACAGGGGAGCATTAATGAAAACATTTTTTTCCGATCGTTCCTCGTTCCTGAGCGTGTCCGAAACTTCAATATTCAGCACACAAGCCAAGGACGCTGAGAGAAGACAGGCGGAGGAATGCAGAAGGGGGGTAATGGCTTCAGAATATAAGGCTGGATGGTGTCGAGGCACCGAGGTCCAAGCGGGGAAAATGCTTTTTATTGTCCTGGTTCTGTGCGTCAGGTTCAGTATTTCGGACGCACAGCTTTACCCACTTGTGCTCGACGTCATGGCCAACCTCAATGACCAGGAGTTTGTTGCAATAGCAGCTTTCGGAGACGCTTCAAAGCTTCTTGCACCTTACATTTCTGTGCTCCCTAAGCCCATCTGGCTGTGGACTGGATTTCACCAAGGACAGTTCACGCTACCGGACGTTCTCTGGGGGCAAGAAAGACGGCTTTCCAAAGTTATCATATTTCTTCCTTGGCTTCTAAACATTCCCAAAGGATTTCCCGATATTGTAAAGAATACTGCTACCACCGCCGTTAAAACACACTGGGTGATCTCAACGGCAGCAAATAAGTCGTTGGATTGGATTCCGAAGATGCCGTTGGTGGCATGTCAGGTTGTTTTTGTTTCACCCACGCACGTAGACGAACCGGTGAACGGATTTGCCGATTGCAACCACGCCCGCAGAAACACTTCCATTGCCTCGGAAGTATTCAGGCTTCGCGAAGGAGATGCCAAAAAGTACCCCAGGAACCTAAAGCTTACGATTGTACGCTCTGGCAAACTCGTCGACGCAGTTCCGGAGGTGGCTGCATTAATGGAGGCGTACGCCGTTCTGAACACTTCTCTAATCAAGGTAGATTATGGTATTCTACCCGCGGGTGACTACGCGATCATGAGCAGAGATGCCGATATTAACGTGGAACCAAAGCCGTTCTTCAAAAGTCGAGCGTACAATTTTTACTTTTACGCAATGTACCCACCTTGTCATATATGCTTTTTTACACGCATTGTAACTGGAAAGGGATCCTTGCTTCCGCAAGACAGCGCAAATCTGGTCGTATTGATTTTCATGTTCTTCGTGCTCGCACTCGCCATCATTTTTGTTAGTCTTTGCGTTCCCAGCGGCGACCATCCTAACAGATTGCCAGAAATAATCACCTTCTTAGTCTCAACGTTCTTGGGGAGGTCTCCCAAATCTCTTCGTGCCACAGGAGCTACTTTGAAGGCATTGCTTAGTTTATGGATGTTTGGTACCCTCATTGCTGGCTTCTATGTTCAGTCACATATCACCGCTGATATTTATGCACCAAGGTTTAGTCGTGAAGTGGAAGACATTCAAGAATTGGACAAGCTTCTAGATGCAAAGCGGGTGCTCCCGTGTGTGGATATAAGTTTTTATATGCGTGCTTTCGAGCACTTGGAAACTCCCCTTCTGAAGAAAGTGGCGTCTATTACCAACACGCGTCCACAAGAGTGCATTCGTGTTGATGGAAAAAACGGGTGCTATGGGCTGGTTCACCGAGGAAAGCACGTTTACGTACGTCCATGCTGCAGCTATGACGAGTACATCGCATTTCAGCAAGGACTTGTAAAGGGCCGCGGAAGTTTACAAATGTACCACCGGGTCGCTACAATGCTTCCAAATTTTCCACAACGGCGGCAGCATCGCCGGCTTCTTTTGGCTATTTCTGAGTCCGGGATGGACTTTCAGCGCAAGAAGAGAGTTGGTCTCAAACACTTAAATGAAGATAAAATGCTTATCCCGCGCCCGTTTTCCAATGTTATGTGGGTATTTCTTACCGGATGCGTCAACGCTGTACTCGTGTTCTGTTTTGAAATTTTCCGTTTCCGGGTATTTCGTAATGACAGCTTGAAATGCGGCAGCTAAATGTAGATTGAGTTTAGTAAAAACATATTGCTGCCCGCTACGCTATCACCCGTGCGCTCCCCACGAGCTGTGGTACAGATGTCGCCGATTTCCTCCTCGAGGACGTCATCCTACGTCATGGTGCTCCGCGACAGTTGCTCACGGACCGTGGCCGGTACGTTTTGTCACATGTTGTCGAGGACCTCCTTCGCTCTTGCGAAACAAAGCACAAACTGGCGACTGCATACCATCCTCAAACAAATGGCCTTACTGAACGGCTCAAAAAATTTCACTGACATGCTTGGATGTAAGTTTCGAAAGACCATCGAGATTGGGACGTTACGCTACCTTACGTCACATTTGCCTATAATTCCTCCCGGCACGACACTGCTGCATATTCTACTTTGTTTCTTCTTTTTGGCCGTGAGCCTACTTTACCGTACGACACCACCCTACCGACTTCAAGTGGGCGGCCACTGCATATGCTCGTGACGTCATCGCCCACGCTGAACTGGCACGCCAGGTTGCCCGAGCACGACTATTGGAATCACAAGCATCACAGAAGTCTCGATACGACGAGCGCCACCGCCCGGCACACTTTCCTCCTGGCTCCTTGGCTCTTTTGTGGACCCCTTATGGACCCCATAACCGCATATCCATGTGGCCAATCTCTCCCTATCTGGGTATGTGCTCCGGTGGAAAGACGCTGGTAGATGACCAACGGAATGAAGAGAATGAAGAGAAGGTAGCCATGGTGGGAGGCAACCAACCAACCAACCAAGAGAAGGTAGACGAAGTCCGAGCCCCCGCTGGTCTGGGTTCGCGCCATCAACCCGCCTCTCTCCCTGTGACTACGGTGTCTTTTGTAAATACACCTTCTTCCTGACTACCTATCTCTGCGTTGTCACGTGACAATATCTGCGGACCGCTTGGTAACACTACAGCCATTCGTAATCAACCCTACTTATTGAGGAACATTATGCTTGAAGTTTAAAAATCATCACCACGTGCTAACATAGGCTGTGTAACGGTTTTCCGCAAATTATGAGATTTACCACGTTGTTGCAGCTGGGTCATGGTCGGCAATTCTCAACAAGTTCTGTCTATTATCGAGGGCGAAAGGTTACCCCAAGGTTCTAAATATTTAACGCCGAACTACAATTAATACTGCTTAGAGTAACTCCGAGAATGGGATAACAAACATGAAAAAAAACTACAATAACATGTATTTGACAAACGTAATATTCAATAGATGGAATTTCCAGGGACATGAAGCGGTATTGAGCAGTGGGGTTTGACAGACTGATCTAACGACACAAGAAATCTCGGTTGTCTGGAAATAAACAATTGTTTGTCTGGAGTACATTCAAGGGCATTCCCAGAAGCAGAATTATAAGTTCATTTCTGAAATTTCTTTTCTTTACATCAAGATGGGTTGGCGAAAGCAATTGTTATAATCTAGTTGGTAGCTTTTGCCATTGCTTATTTCTGCAGCTAGCAGTTGCGGCTATTGTTGGCTCGATACAATATTGGTAATTGAGGTAAGCCATTGTTGGGGTAAGATCGGTTAGGGTAAGGCATTGCTATAATCTAGTTAGAGGCTTTTGCCACGGCCGATTGCTGCAGCTAGCAGCTGCGGCCATTGTTAGCTCGATACAACATCGGTAGTTGGGGTAAGCCATTGTTGGGATAAGATCAGTTAGGGTAAGCCATAGTTATAATCTAGTTTGAGGCTTTTGCCATGTCCGATTGCTGCAGTTAGCAGCTGCGGCCATTGTTGTCTTCATACAACATCAGTAGTTGAGTTAAGCCATTGTTGGGGTAAGCCATTGTTATAATGTAGTTGAAGGCTTTTGCCACGGTCGATTGCTGCCGTTAGCAGCTGCGGCCATTGTTGTCTCGATACAACATTGGTATTTGAGGTAAGCCATTGTTGGGATAAGATCGGTTGGGGTAAGGCATTGTTAAAATCTAGTTGGAGGGTTTTGCCATGGCCGATTGCTGCAGCTAGCAGCTGCGGCGATTGTTGGCTCGATGCAACATCGGTAGTTGGGGTAAGCCATTGTTGGGGTAATATCGGTTAGGGTAAGGTATTGTTAAAATCTAGTTGGAGGCTTTTACCACGGCAGATTGCTGCAATCAACAGCTGCGGCCATTGTTGTCTTGATGCAACATCGGTAGTTGAGGTAAGCCATTGTTGGAGTATGATCGGTTGGGCTAAGCCATTGTTATAATCTATTAGGAGGCTTTTGCAACGGCCGATTGCTGCCGTTAGCAGTTGCGGCTTTTGTTGTCTCGATACAACATCGGTAGTGTGGTTGGGTGTGCCTAACCTAATACAGGTATAATCTGACGTGAGCTCAAATTATTTTTAGTTCACTCCCTGCGAATTACCCTGCATTCACGAGTTCCTATGGACACAAAAAACGGCGACGAGCAAAGATTATCTATCAAGAGTGAGGAGGACGCATTGGGAAATCGCCGGCACTAACTCAGCATGTGCAGCTTTTAGTGCAGGTACGTTTACTTGGGCTTTCTGCCTACCTTTGGAACGCCCTCTTCACGCAGGAACTTCAAGCGAATATAATACCCCTGTCTGGTTCATATACTTGTTAGTTTTACGTTTATACATGGAATTTCTAAACTGGTCACCTTTGAAATTCCTCCGACTTTTGCTCATCTCTAAAACTGAATTCCTATGTCGTACAGGACACTAGACCAATTCGCGTCATAAACACACTGTACCATAAAGCGAACACAGAAGTTAGCGATATAAAGAAGCAGATTTCTATTTCTAAGATTGTTCCCAGTCCAGATGAGCGCTTGTTCATTTCAGCTGGGTGGATGGATCGCACATGTTTGGTTGTTTGGTTAGAAATAAAAATGACATGTTTTAAAATAGCTGTTATACATACGTAATGCACTGCCTCAAATCTTAGTTTTCTTGTAGGTACGGTGAAAGTAACACCTGCCTTATTGTCCTGCTATTGCCGCGAACCATGCATTGTGTTTGTATACTACTGTTTTGCTTTTACCATCCAGCGGCGCCCGGCTGGGGACATTGTTTCAAGCAAAGGGCACGTACCCTTTCCTTTCTTTTGAATGCCGCACGGGCTGTCTTACTTTGATAGGGAGAGTGTCTGGCCTTGAAGTCACTAGCCTAGAGTAATATTTGATCTCGAGTGTTCTGGTTGTAATTGGACGTTTCGAGAAACAATCGTGCCGATAGATAAATATCCCCGAGCAGCCGCCGCGGTTTTCGATTCGGCGGCACTCTTCTGCGCACGTAAATTTGTTGACAGCTGCTTCGTCGCCTGTGTATTCCTTGAGTTGTTCGGGGAGCACAAGTTCGCTCCAGTAAACTTGTTTTTCCTCTAACATAGCTGCGTCGTGTTTGGCTACATGACACTATATTTATAAGTTTCCGTCTCCGGGGTCGGGTGCATGTGCAGATCACTTCTTGTATCTACTTCAGAATACCTAGGCCTGTTCTGGGTTGAAACACTTGATCCAGGTAACACATATTTCACGGATCTCTCGTAGTGCGCACTCTATAAAATTCCGTTGAAATATTCCCCTTTCTGGGATTTACAAAGTTTCAAAGGCACTTACGACATGAGTGTAAGTTTGTTGTTCGCGCAATATTCTTGGCTTCTGAGAAAGAACAAGTGATGCAACGTGTGCCCTCTTCACCGGCGATACATTAAAACCTCTTATTTTTCACCGCCTAGTTCAAAAGTCCAACAACGTATAGTCTGTTTTTTTATCCCCACTCGCCAGTTGCTGGCACGATATCACATTGGAGTAGTGTGCACCCAATCACCTTGACGTCTCGCTGTCTGTAGTCCATCACGATATTGAAATGTAGCGTGTTTCGTTGTGTTGGGCTTCTATCTTTAACTATTGTGTAATGTTGCTTTTTGTTTGCACGCGATGTAAGCAAATTTATTTTGTGTTTGTTCCTGGCCTCAATGAGTATTTCAGTAAAAGTGAACAATAAATAATTGATGCGCAAATGAAAATACACGCTTGTGTTTGTGGTGAAGTTGTGTGAAAGCGAAATGCCTAACGTGTCATGTTTCCTTGCGCTTGTTCGAAGGCAAGTGAAGAGTTTTCATATTTAACCGCTGTTGCTCTGGTAGGTTCTTATTTATCGCGAGGCCCTGTAGATGAAAAGTGGTTAAGCACTGAAAGGTGTAGCAGATTTACCGTGTCTAGAGCAAGCATGTTCTGAAAAAATAGCTGGGTTTTTCAGGTTAATCAATGAAGCGATAGGATAACGCGGTTCGGAAGACAAAATACCTGTGACATTTCTGTGTAGTCCCCGCAGCCTACCCCCTAACAGTTATGAGAGCTTGAGCGCCTCCCAATTTATTCGAAATAACAAAACGCTTCTCTCAAAAAACGCTTCCCTCAAATAAATTCGTGACATCGACAGTTTGCGTAACATTCTACGAGCACCTGTAATTACATTAACAAGTCCGCCCCAGGGATTTGTCAGGTCATACGTTGTGCTCTCTGTAAGGCGAGAGCCTCCCATTTCTACGCTACAAGTTGGCGTTGGGAGAATTAAAATTTTACAAGAAAGTACAGCGCTGACTTAGCACCCTCTAAGAAAAACGTGAACGCGAATATCGGTTGGATCTTCTCTTAAACTGTAGCTGAAATTTCTTTTGAAGCCTCCTGTTGCTGTTGTAGGGCCCCTCTTAGACCTTCACCCACTGCCGCTTCGTGCCTACGACGCTTACGAAGAGTGGAGTTTCCAGCTGCTTACGTTTATTCTGCCGTTGCATACTTTTAAATGCAGAGCATTTCAGTAACTCACGATGTCACCCGCGTTGACGTCCGTCGTAGTCCGCACCATCGTTGTCCGCACCCCTCCCCCTACACTATATAAAAAAATACTCTCCGGCGCCTGGTTTCGATCCCTCGACCCTGCGGGCGGAACGCAATGTACATGGTGCTCTACCTACTGAGCCACAAAGCCGACACGGAATGGGAGGCTACGAACGCACCTTATATCCTTGACTCATTCAAACTACGTCAAGAAGCTGCTGATACAACGCATTCACTACCACCAACTCCCCAAACACTGAACGTTAACGCAATACACCCACCCCCTCTGCGACGCATTTACTCGAGTCCCCCTCGCGGGGAGATGGGCCCAATTTTTCACCCTTCAACTTCTAGGGCCTGCTGCGTCTTCACTCATAGCGAAGTGGAAGAAAGCTTAGCTCACCCTGCGACTTGCAGAAGACGGGTGTAGTACTTTCTGCGGCCCGTCAGCCATTCTCAGAACCTTTCCCTTCCGCCGCTGTTAGCTTTTTCCAGCGGGTGATTCTGGTGCCCACCATTAATTTGCGGTTACCTTTTTCCTACGGGTGATTATGACACACACAATGTTTTGCGTACCAGTGCTTTTAAACACTGTAGGGACGCAGCCCCTACGTGCGCCCGTGGCCCTCAGGGTGATTAGTAGATTACAGTGCAGTGAGTGCCCATCGAATACCGAAAGTGGCGTCAGTGCCCCATGTGCCAGTGCGCGCGTGTGCAATGAACAGTGAGCTGCAACGAACACGTGTAGTGCGATAAAACCCGGAACACGTGCACAACCAACCGAGTGGCTTAAAAGCGGTCCTCAAAAGGGTAGCGGGGGAGTGCGCACAGGGAGAGACTGGAAGGCGGATGCGGCCGCCGGTGGCGGCGAGCCACAACCATGACGCCCAGACAGCGAGGAGCAACCAGCGTAAGCGGCGGACGCTCTTCATCCGACGTCGGCACAAGTGACTGAAGATGTCGTTCTGAGTGCCCAGCACCATGCTGTACCTTTCTAGACAAGCAAGGCTGGAACTACCGCAATGTTTTATTCACGCGCTTTATCTGCGCGCGTGCTGTGCTCTCTTTATAGTGCCTCCCAACTTGCTTCCCTTGTTGTTTCAGTTTTGGTTTTCCCGGAATAAACCGCTGATTTGTTCTCATGCGGATCGGCGTTACATTGTCGGGCTGGTTCTGGCTCGCGAACCCTTTACGCTCGAAGGGGGTTCCTTCAACACGCAGTCTTTCTTGGGCTACTTAACGTAGAGCTTTGGTCTCTCTATGTCTGTTTGTCTGCCTGCCACTCGTTCAGCCACCAGGCCAAAGTGATGCACGAGTTGAGCAAGACATTTATATACCGACAACAATTCTTAAACATCTAGATCTGGTAACAGTGTTTATACTTGTCAACATTGTTGAAGCAAAAACACAGTACAGAGTTCTGAGGGGCGCAACGAATACAAAAGTAATGTTTTTGTCTTCCGTTATTAAAAATGAGGTGGACGCTTGATTTTTGCGTTAGTAAATTAAATACTACATCCATAGAAAAAAAAAAAATCACGCCGTCTCCGGCTGTCGCCCGCGCAACTAAAGCTCCTGGCGGCACCCCAAAGTGTTCAACAATAATGAAAGATTCCAGTAGATGGCGCGTTGACCACGCGTGAAGAATGGCGCGCTCTACCCGGCCAACAACCTCTAAGGGTCGTGATGTCACCACCAAAAGTCACTCGACCGAGACGTTTCGTCACTTCTTTTATAGTTTAAGCTATTCCTTTGTGCTTTTGTTTTTCTGATACGGTCCTTGGCGTTTGGAGTCCGAGTCGGTTTCTCTCAACGCAGAAGCGATGCCTGTGATAACGTTGTCGTGGCCGGTTACCGCATGGACAGCGATTACTACAGGCAGCCTTGTGATGTGGACTTCCAAATGCAAGTGCCTCACTTTTACACCGCCCAATTGGTGAACAGAGTGAAGTTTAAAACAAAACAGCGGGAAGTTGTAAAACAAAACAAAACAAAATGTCAAAACAAAACAGCACGAAGGCATGTAAAGTTTGACAGGTGTACGTTTCGCAGGGCGGATTGCTACAGCAAGTGGTGAGCCAGCCTGCAGCCGCGACTGCCTTACCTGGCCAAATTACACCCTGTTATGGCACAAGACGAGGGCACTAAAAAATGAGCCATCTGCACTGACGCGGTACTTTGGTGCCCCTTTATTTCTTTAGTGCAGGAACACTCCCAACTCATATACATAACGGTGTTTGTAAATAAGAGCAAAAAAGGGAAGTTCATCCTGTTGTGAGTGGTCATAGCTGTATACTGACTTTTACGGGGAGCCTCCCTTGGCCAAAACACCTTCTCCTATGGTGTCATACACCACGACAACTGCTTCTCAGGCTCATTTCGTGCTGCACAAAAACAGCCATTCCACTGACGGAAGAAACAGTCACCACCGCAAGCCTGAGCAATTCAGATGTCAAAGGTCACAGCTGTACTCATTCCATCAGCAATGAAATTGATTTTGGAACTCCAATTTGTAGGTTGTGCTGTCAAAACTGTAGATGCTCTACAACACATGGTCACACGTGTACACTAGTTCAATCAGCACAGTGAAGCACTAGAACAGGAATATGCTTTGAGTCTGCCACCATATTCATGCTCATATTTCGAGATTTCTATGCAGTGGTTGCAAGAACACGGCCTGAATGTTGGTCATCACTTCGCCAGCCGCATTTTTCGCCCACCTTAACTACATCCATGCCAAGTCACTGCCTTCTGGACGCGTCACTTTTTTGGCTCAAAAATGTCTGTCCTGTGATTTGCTGATGCAACTTCTCCCTTCCTTGAAATGTTTCCGGGAGAAGGAAGTTCCCCTCCAAATTCTTGTGGGGGAGTCACCCTCACACTTTTGCAATCTGGCCTTAAAGGGCCCATGCAGAATGATCTAGGTTGATGCCCATGGCTAGCCCTCATGGCTGAGGAGGATGCTGATCACCTACCGTGGAACCAAGATAATTTGTGGCAGCATGTCCTGTGGAGGTGCTCTACTGCTTGATGACCTGCGTGACTTAGACTGGTGAATGCACCACGTGTAGTCCGTCCGTTCCTTCTATCAATAATCCTTACTCTTTCCTTCGTACCCTCCCTTCCTACAATTTTCTCTCCATCGCATTCTTTGTCTCCTGCCTGCGAAGAAAGAAAAAAAAAGGCAAGAGCACAGAAAAACTTGGACTCTAATCGGTGTTCAACTCAAGTCGTTCAGCAAAAAAAGTACGGTTTTTTGATTCAATATTAGTGTTGGATTCCCCGCAAGCTCCCCGAAAAGATATCTGGCTTTTGTATCTCGCATGTATTCCTATGGTTTCGAGAATCCTCAGACTAACCGTGGACTATCTGCAGTTAATATGAGACTGTAGAGCCCGACCAGTGTGTTACGAAAGTGAGTCAACCTGAAGCGTATATGTAAAACCACAAATATTTATTTGTGGCTTTATTTTCCCCTTATTAAATAAAAGTGGCGACGTATGTGCTTTTAGAAGGTGTGCTTCTTTCAGTATATGTAGGTGAAAAGTTTGCCGACTGAAGTTTGCCGACCGTACTTTACCTTCGGAACGCTCAATATATTTCGACTAGGAATTTCAGAATATTTGCTGCTCAGAACCTTATATAGTTGTTTTAGAACAGGAAATCCAGGAATTTCGTCGAGGACAGATTTAATTTCCAAGCAGTTCCTCTTCGGGAACCCCTCCAGGGATGTTAGCAAACTTTCTTTGTCCTCCTAAAGAAGCTGAAATTCTGACTGAAGAGTGCCGCCGAAGTATGAAGTTGTAAATGCTTTATGCCAGGTGTGTGTGGACCAAGCACACGAATATACCAAGCGACGTTTCATGTATAGCGTGTTGACATATTGGCGGCGATTCTCTGATCGGCTACTAGGATGTTAGTACCAGAAAAGTGTGTAAAGGCACTCTGCTGCCTCTGCCGACCTTTCCTGGCAACCCTTGAAGACAAAAATGCGCCTTAGAGATTGCGCCCGTCACTGGAACTGTTGGTTCGTTCCAGCTAAAAAAATTGAGGGGTCACCATTTCTTACAGACCTGTATGACCACCGAAGCTGTTGGTAATGATATGATTCAGTAACTGTATACAGGATAACAATATTAGACAGCACACAAAGGTCTGCAACTACTCGTTAGAACTAGGTTGCGAACGTTCTGGAAAGTTACCCTGTACAGCCGGCGTCACAACCAGATTACTGCCAAGGTGCCGAGCTGCTCGGTCCGTAACTCCGTCTCAGTTCCGCCTTCGTGCTACAAGTGATTTCCTTCTGGTGGTCTCCCCATGATCAGTGGCTGGATGTGCACGGGTTCACAGCTAGTGTTACAGACATTCACATCGGAGTCTCCCGCGAACTGGATTTGCACTTGAGTTGCACGTGCACGGCTGTTCGCGTGATTCAATTTCCTTGTTTTTTATTGCCTTAGCAATTCGTGTGCTACGCCAGCAACAATTTTTGCCGTAAATCTGTTGACGCAAGACCAAGGAAAGAACGTAGAACCAAGGAGCTTGTGCGCAAAGAAAAGACGTGGAACCGAGTCAGCGGCGACATTGGATGTGGTGGTGATGCATTCGCGCCTATGGCCGCCAAGTTGCTAAGGGTAACGTCAAGTTGCTGTGGCACCGGCTGGACGTTTCTTCCTCTCCGCATGATTTGGCACGGTGTTTGGGTTATGCTTGCAAATTGAGTGCAACAAATACTGCATTCTGGGCTTCTGAACCGAGAACATGGTGTAAGAGGCCGGTCAATCCTCCAGACACGGCTGTGAGGGCAACGCATGATGCACACTTTCCTGAACTAAATACACAAACCAAATAAAGATTATAATCTTTCATAGACCAACGAAGTAACAAGTCGCACATTACACGCCGAAGGCGAGAAAAAAATATGATACAACTTCACGAACTTGGGAAGTGATACTGACGCATGTTAAGTGTCCACGGTTTTCGGTTGGGACATTTCTCGCTTTCTTTGGGACGAATTATACGGTCAGTACATTCTTTGTATAAGTAGTCTGGAAGGGTTATGCAATTTTCCTCTATTCTGTGGTCTTTTAATGCTTCTAGCAGTGCTTGGATGTGTTCTGAATCAAACGCTTTTTCATAGTCCAATAATGCAGTGTAAAAGGGTTTAGTGTACTATGCGGAATTTTCTATTACTTCACTGATGTCATGGATGTTGTGCATTCTTGAGTATCCTTCCTTAAACCAGCCTGCTCTCTTGGTCGTTGGGAATCTAGGCGGTCGCTTAATCGGTTAACTCTTATTTTGGTAAACAGCTTCAATTCAACTTGCAGTGGGCTGATGGGTGTGTAAACCTACGGGCTCTGTTATTTTCCCGCTTCTGAATGATACTTACGTTGTCGTTTCTCCAAGCTACGGGTACTTTTAGGGATCATTACGTATTCTAGAAATAATGCAACAAGCTTTTTCAGTATAATATCTGGCGGGAGCTTTACACATGTACAGTCGGGATCAATTTGAACGTGATCAAGGGAAAATTGATCAGCGGACCTTTCAACATACTACACAGCGGCCGTTTTCAGAACTTTGGAGGTAAAGATAGCAGTGCCTTCGTCCCCTCGTTGTCTCTTGCGTGGTACAACCCTTTTACAACCGGTTACTTGGCATTGTTGCTTGTTTCCTTGCAACCCGAGCGATCTCCTTCAAATGGATCACGACTGTACGCCCACCACCCCTATGCAAACTTTCCCGTGGCGTTGGTGGTCGAGTGAATTGAATTGGTGTGTAACCCGGACACTAAGATGTCCACGGCGCGGGAGGAAAATAAACAGCTCTATGTTTGTCCGCTAGACGAAATCTCGACTCCTTGAAAATTTCATTGGGCTAAGTGCAAACTAATCGATCGCAGATTACAAACAAACGTGTTTTCTTTTGTGCATTTTTGTGCACTGCTTCCAGTTTCGCATGTCATCGTTCTTCACAGAGTGGAAAGGCACTAATTTTTGTCCTTCCACTGGGGCATGCCTGTAAGACGAGTAAGCTGGAATCGTCGTACAAATGTCTTATTCTTTTCCTAAACATTTATAATTAGAGAAAAAACTATTCAGAGTTTCACGATATAGTCAAGAGAAACCGAGCCATAGTGTTTTAGAGAGCAATGATAAAAACCCTCATGCCACTTCAATATTCTATTTCACATCTTCCGTGGTCGTGAGAGGAAACACTTCGAAGTGATATCGTTAGCCGATCTGAACTACTATCAAATTCAACTAAACTGGAAAAACAGCTCTGCTTGGTTTTGCCAGTTGGGCAGCAGGGATACAGAGCAACACAGCTGTGATTACAATCCATTTGAATCCACAGCCGGGCTGTACCATGCGTCTTTAAAGTTTGTCGCCTAAAGACCAGTCTGCAATGACCAATTTTAGTATGTTATTACTGGTCCCAATTTCTTTCCGGAGCACCATGTTGCAATGTTCTTAAGTGAATGGGTGCTTTAAACTAATTATATTTGAAACATTTTGTTAAAAAACGCCACAATACCTAGAAAAAATTAGAAATTTGGCATAAAATAAGGTTCACTGCAGAAAGCGAATACATGGAAGCAATTTAATTAGTAGTAGTAAACTCAATTTGCATCAACGATGCGGGGAACATTTCTGGTTCATTCTGCCAGTAAACATCTTAAGACTATTTTGTCTCGTAGGGCTGCTTTTGTACTGGGGCACACAAAAAAACGGGGCTTGCAGCTTTCATCCGGGATTTCAAGTGCACCGAGTGTTGTTACTGCTTTATTTAATTTTTTTTCCTGGTTACTACACATGCTGTGTGTACATATGCTAGGCATATCCTACGAATTCAAGGCCATATTATCCTGTCACCAATGTCTGCGTGAGGTGTGTAAACAAAACGTCTTGACTTCTTTTCCCAGCGAGTGCGCAGCCCACTTCCATTAGCGCTGCTCGGAACTCATGTGTGCTGTCTATTTCCTTTCAATTTTTTTTTCAAATTCTATTCATTTTACTAAAACTTTCTTTGTTCCTCCTTCTTTTCCTCCCACTTGCTGTTTAGCTTGACCATTCGCGGCTGTATGCTTGTTCAAAAAGGCCAGAGGGGACGAAGAAAAA
Source organism: Haemaphysalis longicornis (assembly GCA_013339765.2). Classification (NCBI taxonomy): domain Eukaryota; kingdom Metazoa; phylum Arthropoda; class Arachnida; order Ixodida; family Ixodidae; genus Haemaphysalis; species Haemaphysalis longicornis. The sequence continues at coordinate 95,497,797 of CM023453.1, read as the reverse complement.
ACAATCGCTGCTAAAGAGCTAAAGGTTCACTCGGAACTGCTAGCACGGAAAAAACGGGTAACCGAGCTGCGCTGGACGGATTTCATTGGGGGGAAATTCTTCGAATCCATTTCACCGGGAGCCCAAGGCTTTAACGCACGGAGACAGTTTTCTTTAGACGCTCCTGAGAGCTCAACAAATCTCACAACAGCAGCGTAAACTTTGTTTTGTCTGTGCGATGTGCATGTTGCATGAGATTTGTTTTTTGTCTCTTGAAAAAGACAATGGGGTGTGCTTCCGTGTACTATTATCAAAAACGTCAGCCCACGATGGATTTCCGTATTACGTATGAAAAAACTGAAAAGATCTGTGTCACCCATGTCGACTTCTCAAGGTTGTCTGTTTGGTCCGATATATTTCGGCGCCGTGTACTATGCAAACACGAAATAACAGCCATTTCGCCAAGTCAGTAATTGATTGCTCTGAACTGCAGTAAAATTGTGCGGAACTGTGGTGGTAATTTGGTAAAATTCTAGGGAATTTCGGCATTGCGTTCCTACCGTCAGCTATGCTTCGTGTCACCTGTTATACTTTTCCTCACCCGAACGAACTCCGCTTGCTTATTGGTAGGCAATACTTCCCGCGGTGCGACTTCAGCGCTCCTCTGGTCACCCGGTTTCGCATGCTATGGGAGTATTCGGCAAACCCCAGGATTTTTAGAATCCACATCTTTACCGCATGCAGTGGGTGAAGGAGCTGTTTAGCGCCGGTCCCGACTTTCGACTTGTGGAAGGGGCCGTGGCAGCAGGTGTCTCCAATAGAGTCCCAGTGCGGGCACCATGGCCGTCTTTTTGATGCTGGAAGTAAACTTTATTCACTCACTCAATGTAATGGGCGCACGCTTTGTTGTTCTCTGTTTTTTTAACCTTTTGTTTCCGTGCGCGTGCCGAGTTTTTCCGGTGGGCGCCATTTATTGCACAGGAATTTAAAGAAAAAATAATTGACCGCATCCGCAGGCCTCGACCCGGGTTGTGTCTCAGCGGGTTAGGCGTTGTGCTGCTGAGCTCAAGGATGCAGGTTGGATCCCCGGCCACGGTTGCTGCTTTTCTGAGCGAAGCGAAAAGCAAAAACTCCCTTGCACCCAGATTTCAGCCCGTGTCGAAGATCCCCAAGCTGGTAAAAATTATATTCCGAGCCTTCCACTATGGCGTGCCTCTTAGCCCATGTACCACTTCGATGCGTGAAACCCCGCAATCAATTAACGTGACATGACTGAATATTTCGCTCACACAAGAAGGGAACGCTGTTCTAAAATCTCGCGTTTTCCAGCGTCAGGAAAGCGACGGGATACGCTGGAGGGAGCGGAAAACGCTAGAAGACGCCGAGCGGGCCTGCACCAATGCGGGGAGGTTACTTGAAAGCACTGTAAACCACAGGCATGTGGCCTGTAGGGACTGGAGTCCGGCGAGGGCCTGCGGGATAGCACGCGTCTTCGCTGTAGTTCAGCCTCAAGGCGCCGCTGCAGCGCTGCACACGAGGACACCGCGTGCCTCCGCTGTATTACAGTACCGAGGTACTGCTTCACAGCGCCGTTGTCGACTCGCTGTATTCCAGCGGCGCGGTCAACGTAGATGCTTCGAGACGGTTTAGGGTTCGGAGTCCGTGCGGTGCCGGAAAATTCCGATTTTAAATGGAGAGCATTTCTTTAACTCACAATGTCACCCGTCCGTTGGCGATCGGCGTCCGCAGCCAGCCAGCACGTGCGCCCCTCCCCCGCTCCTCCTCGCTCTCAACAACAGGTGCGGGCGCGCATGCGCGTGCTCCGGCGCTGAAAGAGGCGTTGCAGCAGCAGAAGACAAGGCGGCGAGACGGCCCGCTGCCGACGCCGAACGCAAGCGTCTGACGCGCGCTGCCGACGCCGAACTTCGTGCACGAGAAGCCGTTACGTACTTACGTCTCGTCTCTCCTCTTCTCTCTCTCTCTCTCTCTCTCTCTCTCTCTCTCTCTCTCTCTCTCTCTCGTCTCGCAACCCAACTACCCAACCCCTACGACAACAACAACTACAACTACCACCGCCAACTACCACAACCTACACCACGTGACCACCCCCAATGCTCTGCATTTACTCGTGTCCCTCGCGCGGGGGCATGTGATGGAGGTTTTTTATCGTGCGCTGCGCGGAAAATTATGACACGTCTGAGAGATGATAATCTCGTTCAATTGCACTGCATGTGTCTCTCCTAAAGAAAGGCCCTTGTATTGGTGCTACTAGAATTCCGCTCGAGTGGGAAATTCGGTACTAATTTGAAATTAACAAAGCCGCGTAAAACAAATTATGCTAATCTTAGAACATATCAGCACAGATCGCTAACCAAAGAAGAGCATATTATAAATAGCTTCGCAATAACGGGGGTAGCTTAAGGGCATTGCAGTTACATATATTGTACCGTGCACAATCATACATTAGCAAATCGGGCCATAAGGGTAGCCCGTGTGCAAAAAGCGCGAATTAGGGACAAGCAAGACGGGTTTTTCCACCGAATTGTTTTTACTGGTAATGATATTTTTGTGCTCAGTACTTTTCTCCATTACTTGGTCTCAGATAGAGTGCTTTCTCAAGCCAAAGTACCTTTCCATGGCGATTGTATGCAGCAAACCGGCTGCATTCACACCCAGCATCACCTCCGGGCTTGAGGGGTAGGGACGGGGGTGAATGAAGCCGTATTTTATACATCCGAAATGCGGCTTTAAATATCTAAGGAAACGGATTCTTAGCCTCCTACGCTGCGCTGGAGACGCTTGATAAATATACATGTGCCACGTAATGCGTATACCGTGTGTGGGTCATTGAAACAGCAGTAAGCATGATAATCAAGCTAACCCTGGGCAACCAGGAAAGCTAAAAATAATCAGTTGAACATTAGCTCACGCTATGTATATCCTGGCGTGGCCGAGCTAAGCCACTGTTAATTTTTTAAGGTGCGAAGCACCTTTAGACCTCGCAAGGCCCGTCCGCCGTCCGACGGTGTCTCCCCAAGACTACATGTAAGCTACACGAGAGGGCGCTACGCGCAAACACGAGATCACATTTAAAACACGCATACCGACGTTTCACTTCGCTTCATTTCGGGCCAATAAATCACACCATCTCCACGCCGTGAACGATGCCGAGGGTGTGAAGCACTGGGACGCGACTTCTCTTGCGTGCGGCGTTTGTCATTTACAGTGCACTTACTGCAACCCAAATCATTTATTAAACTTTGAGCGCATTATCGTGCACGGACGATAACACTCATCCACACAATACATACAACTTGCGTCCCAGTGCGTCGCACCTTCGGCATCGTTCTCGACGTGGAGATGGTGTGATTTTTTGCACGATTTACGTTCCAGAGCGAGGCGTAAGCGAGTTTCCTGGTGTTTTAGTACCATCACTACATGAGACGAACGACGATTACGACGACGACGCGGACGACAGGAAGCGCCAACAGCACCAGCCCCTAAGGCGCTTCGCACCTACAAGAAACCGGGGAAGGTTGGCCAAAAAAACACGCAACCCGTTCAACCGATTGCTTACTTAACGTGTTCCTTACGTAACCACTTAGTTGCGGCCATTTTTATAAAGGATCGACAAGGTGATGGTATCATCGACAGGGCGAGGGAACATCGACTTACAATACACCGTAATTGAGGCGGTCACATGGGCGACTATTGTAAACGATGAGGGTGTTAAACGCAACTCGAAAAAATAAACTTCCTGAAGTCAGCCTCCCACAGAACTGAGATAGATAAAATGGCAGCATCTCGACTCCGTGGATTATGGCGAGGGTGATGAGTACGGTGACTCAAAATGACATCCAAGTTGCGCTCCTAGGTGGCATCCGATTTGCGCCCCGACCGTCATTCGATTTGGGCCGTGAGTTGCACCTTGATTATTCGCTAAATGAAACTGAAACTCATGGCTCAAGCCGAACTTCGCCTGATTTTTGCTTCTTGGTTGTGTGCGCACGGATGGACGCGGACGGACATTGGGAGGTCCTTGGGTACTCCGCACCTTTAAAGGCGAGGGATTAAGCCGTTTGACTCTCGTGTACTAACTCATGGTTGTAGCCCAATGGGTAAGGCGTCTGACACTGTAGTGGTCGCTTTTATCGTCGCTCGTCAGCCGACGAGACATGGTGTCAAAAGTGGGATAAAGTTAGCGACACATCGATCAATTATTAATAGCAATCAGTCTAAGGTGCGTAGCCTGCAAAGCACGCTATGGCGGATGTAGAGATCAAGCCTTCTATCCAGTTCAGCGGCACCGGGCTTCAACCGCCACCGAAATTCGATTTTGGGAACCCAAGCTCCTGGAAAGAATGGGTCTACCAGTTCGACGGCTCTTGCTATGCATCTGTGCTCTACCAAGCGCCGGGAGAAGTACAGGTCAGAACGCTTCTTTACGCCATGGGCTCCCAAGACGCCCGCCGCGTTCTCGACACTCTAGCATTGTCCAGCGAAGACTGGAGCTTGCTAGAAGCAGTCATGAAGAAGTTCACCGATCACTTCATCCACCCGGTCAACGAGGTCTACGAAAGTGTCCGCTTCCACTGTCGAACCCAGGGCGAAGGCGAGACCGTAGACGAGTTCTACACTGTGCTGCGTACACTTGTCAAAAAGTGCAACTACGCCTCAGCGGAAGTGGAAGAACGACTCGTTCGAGACAGGTTCGTCGTGGGTCTCCGGGACTCTAACCTTGTGGACAAACTGTGCCGAACACAAAAGCTTACCCTTGAAGAAGCAAGACAACAGGCTCGCATCAACGAAGATGCCGTGAAAGCCTGTGCAGCGGTGTGTCAAAAAGAGCCGAATCCTTCTCACGTTGTCGCCGAGGCCAGAGTTCAAAAGCGCTCCCAAAAGCTGCGACATGGCTCGGATTCTCAAGGGAGCTCCGGCAAGCGTGTTACCAAGTCCAACACAAGCGACGCTACCACGAGCTGCAGATACTGCGGTCGACCAACGCATCCTCGAGCAGATTGCCCAGCTAGGCAAGCCAAGTGCAAAGGTTGTAATCGGATTGGACACTTCGAAGCAGTCTGCGAAAAGAAAAGCAAGAAGAACATGGGACCTCTCACACTTCACTCCGTAGCAGGCATCACCAGAGCCAAGTTCGTAAAAGTGGCCGTCAACGGTCACAACGCTAACTTCAATGTTGACTTGGGTGCGGAGGTGACGGTGGTACCGGATTCGTTTCCAGGCATACCGAAACAGCTGCAAAAGCCGGAAGGTGAGCTTACGGGCCCAGGAAATTACTCCCTCATCGTTCTCGGAACATTCCAAGCGAAACTGAGCTGGAAAGGCAGGTCTACAGTGCAAACAGTGTATGTTGTGCCTTCGCAAGACCCGCCGCTTCTTGGATTCCCTGCGGTACAGGCTCTCGGAGTTATACGGTTCGTGGACAGTGTAACGGATTCTACCGTCACTTTGAAGGACAGTCTCGTCGATGGCTTGGGCGAGCTGCAAGACGAATACGTGATACGTCTCCAACCAGGCGCCAAACCGTTCTCACTCAGCGTGCCGAGAATAGTACCGATTCCGCTTCACAAACCAGTTCGAGAGGAGCTCAGCAAGCTCGAATCCCAGGGAGTCATCCGACGGGTGGAACGTCCCACACCATGGTGTTCCGGTATGGTGGCTGTTCCAAGAGCAGGAGGAGGCTACCGAATATGCGTTGACCTCACCCGACTCAACGAAGTCGTGCTTCGGGAGCGTCACATACTACCCTCAGTCGACAACATCCTGGGACGACTCGGATCAGCAAAGGTATTCTCTAAGCTCGATGCTACCGCTAGCTTTCACCAGGTGAAGCTTTCCGAAGAAAGTCAAGAACTCACTACGTTCATAACACCAATGGGAAGATTCTGTTTCCAAAGGCTACCTTTAGGAATCTGCTCAGCGCCAGAATATTTTGAGCGACAGATGAGCAGAATTCTGGAAAGGCCTCGAAGGAGTTGTGAGCATGATTGACGACATTCTTGTCTTCGGAGCATCGCAGCAAGAGCATGACCAACGTCTCAAGCAGGTGTTACAGCACTTGGAAGAAGCGGGAATCAAGCTGAACCGCAAGAAATGTACGTTTTCTGCAAACCAAGTCAAGTTTCTTGGAGTCGTGGTTAGCGCACAAGGAATCAGTCCCGATCCAGAAAAGGTCGAGGCCTTGGCCAAGCTACCAACCCCATCGGATGTCAGCGGTGCCCGAAGGCTGCTGGGAATGGCGAACCATGTGGGCCGCTTCATTCCTCATCTTTCTCGACATCACAGCACCGATCAGGGCATTGGTTCAAAAGAGAAACTCATGGCTTTGGGGACCGGTGCCAGCAAGCTGCTTTCGACAAGCTCAAAAGCTTGCTCAGTTCAGAGGTCTGCACGGCTAAATATGACCCATCGTACCCCACGGTTGTGTCAGCTGACGCAAGCTCATACGGTCTCGGAGCCGTATTGCTTCAAGATCAACTATCGGGAGAACGACCGAGGCGGTTGCCTACGCCTCACGATCTCTAACGGACACTGAAAAGCCGCTATAGCCAAACGGAAAAGGAAGCTTTGGCTGTGACGTGGGTGTCGAGAGGTTCGATCAGTTTCTGAGGGGTATCGCATTTAATTCGAAACGGATCATCGTCCTTTAGTCACTCTCCTGGGATCAGCAGAACTCGACATGATTCCCGCCAGAATCCAGCGCTTGCGAATCCGTCTCATGCGCTATCAGTTTCACTGTTCTCTACGTCCCTGCAAGCTGATTGCCACGGCAGACACGCTGTCAAGGGCTCCTATTCAGGAACACGGTCCTGATCGAAGTCAACGGCAGACAGACTCCATCGAGCTATTCGTCGGGGAAGTCGTTACAGCAGCTGCCACCTCTTGTCCTCCCGCATGGATGCGTTACGCAAGCACCAAGCGGAAGACGGCATCTGTTCTGGCTACTCCGCTTCTGTGAGAAGGATGGCCAGAAAACGTCTCAAACGTTCCAGTTCATCTAAGGGAGTCCTGGAAGGAAAGAGGCAACATCACAGTGTGCGATGGCTTCTTGCTCAAAGATCGCAGCATCATTATTCCAAGCCTGCTGCCCGTGAGGTACTTCAGCAAATCCACGAAGGCCACCAGGGCATTGGACGGTGCAAGGCAAGGGCAAGGGACGCAGTTTGGTGGCCTACCCTTAACAGCGAAATTGAGCAGCTCGTGACATCGTGTGAGAACTGCGCTCAGACTAGAGTTCAGCGTTCGGAGCCACTAATCGCAACACCGACTCCAAATCGGCCATGGCAGCGTGTAGGCGCCGACTTGTTTGAACTTGACGGAACTCACTACATAATCGTGGTGGACTACTATTCTCGTTTTCCGGAAGTAATCAGCTTGTCGTCGACTACCCCCACAGCTGTCATTGCGGCTGTCAAGAGCACGTTCGCCCGACATGGAATACCTGATGTGTTCGTGTCCGACAACGGCCCGCAATGTTCATCACGGGTGTTCACCGAGTTCGCGCAGACCTACGGATTTCATCACATCACGAGCAGCCCGGCTACCCCAGTCAAAACGGCGAGACAGAACGCATGGTGCGGACCATGAAGGATCTTTTCACAAAATCCAAGGACCCACACGTGGCGCTTCTGGTGTACCGCGACACGCCAGGAGTGAGCCGGATACAGCACGTCGCAGCTCCTAATGGGCCGACGTCATCAAACGACAGTGCCGAAGATGCCAGACACCCTACAACCGGAGGTGGCCGCCACACGACGAAGTCACAGCTAAGGATAAAGCTAACCGAACAAAACAAAGTCAAGATTTCAACCGTCGTTGCTTTTATCGTCGCTCGTCAGCCGACGAGACAGACACTACGTATGTCTGGTCAGCCAGACACAGGCTCGAATCTTGCGGGTGGCTGTGTCATCTTTTGCCATTGTAAATGCTATGCACAAGGACGCGGACGGACATTGTGCGGTCCCCAAGGTACTCCGCACATAATATTGTTACGTGGCGTGTAATACTGGCGTGTAATATTATTACGTGGCGTGTAATAAAAGGCTATTACATAAAGAAAGCGTATGAAAAATGCATAGGCACACCACCATGGTCTCTGAGTAATAAAAAAATCAAGTGCTCAGACGCGTCACTGCTTTTCAGTGCAGAGCACTTTAGGTGGTCGCCTTGTTGTAGCGCGCTCGCTGGACCCAAGGAGAGCACCACGGCGTTCCGTCGTAGCGGCTGTCGTCGCGGCGTCCCACAGCGGCCTGCGAAAGCACAGCGGTTTATATGGTCATAAGCGTTCGCAACTGGTGAACCGCTGGTACTTGTCATATATCTCCCGGTTGTTTAGCGCAAAAAAAAAAAAAAAAAACTGCAGGTACATTTCGGGCAAAACTTACGAAATAACCGGCAGCGCCCGCGTTCATTTAGTGAGGGACGTCGTTGGGTTGGTTTTGACGAGAGTAGGCGAACAAAACTGGCAGTGCAACACCGGCCCGTGGGGGAGGGAAAAGCAAGGACAAAAAGAACAGAACTCCAGCTGGCGCATTTTCAGGCAGGGGGCGCGCGAGCACTGCGAAGGCGGGAAATTCGAATTGCATTGGGTGGTAGTAATGAACGTATAACGGTGCTAGATCGCATTATGGCGAATCACTACTATGCACTTCCGACAGCTTTCACATTGAGTGGAACGGCAATATTTTTTTCCGTGTGGATGTTGATTTTTTTAGAAATTTGGTTGTATTGTTCTTGGAATTAATTTCTTTGGACGCTTAAAAATAAACTGTTAGGATCCGCGCCAATCTCTCTTCAACGTGTTTTCTGTTCTTTCACCCGGTTTTGTCGGCGGTGTTACGATTTTTCAAGACAATCAACCAACTAACGCACTCCAGGGTCCCGCTAACGCATTTCACTTCAACTTGCGAATCAGAGGGGCGTGGTACCAGTAAGTAGTTTTGATGTCATGTCCATCCGAAGACTCCTACACTGGTGCCCCAAGGAACGACATATTGAAGAATTCATTATCCGAAATGGGCGCCTAAACGTTTTGGCGAGGAAATGTCATCATTATGTCTTGAAACCTGGAGGGTCGATGTTACGTGGAAGCCATCACTCCCGGGGACTGTTTTTCTCGTTGCCCTAAAAGCGCTGAAACACTGAAAGCAGCCGAATCGATTCATTTCATTTGCTTAAAAATACGAAGTGCTAGCGCAGTGCTAGGAAAGGGGAGCATTAATAAAACATTTTTTTTCGATCCTTCCTCCTTCCTGAGCGTGTCCCAAACTTCAATATTCACCACAAAAGGCAAGGACGCTGAGAGAAGACAGGCGGAGGAATGCATAAGGGGGTAATGGCTTCAGAATATAAGGCTGGATGGTGTCGAGGCAACGAGGCCAAAGCGTGTAAAATGCTTTTTATTATCCTTGTTCTGTGCGTGAGGTTCAGTATTTCGGACGCACAGCTTTACCCACTTGTGCTCGACGTCATGGCCAACCTCAAGGACCAGGAGTTTGTTGCAATAGCAGCTTTCGGAAACACTTCGAAGCTTCTTGCACCTTACATTTCTGTGCTCCCGAAACCCATCTGGCTGTGGACTGGATTTCACCAAGGACAGTTCACGCTATCGGACGTTCTCTGGGAGCAAGAAAGACGGCTTTCTAAAGTTATCATATTTCTTCCTTGGCTTCTAAACATTCCCAAAGGGTTTCCCGATATTCTACAGAAAATTGCTACCTACGCCGTTCAAACTCACTGGGTGATCTCAAAGGAAGTAAATAAGTCGTTCGATTGGATTCCGAAGACGCCGTTGGTGGCATGTCAGGTTGTTTTTGTTTCACCCACGTACGTAGACGAACCGGTGAACGGATTTTCCGATTGCAGCCACGCCCGCAGAAACACTTTCATTGCCTCGGAAGTATTCAGGCTTCGCGAACGAGATGCCAAAAAGTACCCCAGGAACCTAAAGCTTACGATTGCACACTCTGGCATACTCGTGGACGCAGTTCCGGAGGTGGCTGCATTAATGGAGGCGTACGCCGTCCTGAACACTTCTCTAATCAAGATAGATTACGGTATTCTACCCGCGGGTGACGACGTGATCATGAGCAGATATGCCGATATTAACGTGGAACCGAAGCCATTCTTCAAAAGACGAGATTTCAATTTTTACTTTTACGCAATGTACCCACCTTGTCATATATGCTTTTTTACACGCTTTGTAACTGGCAAGGGATCTTCGCTTCCGCAAGACAGCGCCAATCTGGTCGTATTGATTTTCATGTTCTTCGTGCTTGCACTCGCCATCATTTTTGTTAGTCTTAGCGTTCCCAGCCGCGACCATCCTAACAGATTGCCAGCAATCATCACCTTCTTAGTCTCAACGTTCTTGGGGCGGTCTCCCAAATCGCTTCATGCCACAGGAGCTACTTTGAAGGCATTGCTTAGTTTATGGATGTTTGGGACCCTCATTGCTGGCTTCTATCTTCAGTCACATATCACCGCTGATATTTATGCACCAAGGTTTAGTCGTGAAGTGGAAGACATTCAAGAATTGGACAAGCTTCTAGATGCAAGGCGGGTGCTCCCGTGTGTGGATATAAGTTTTTATATGCGTGCTTTTGAGCATTTGGAAACCCCCCTTCTGAAGAAAGTGGCGTTTATTACCAACACGCGTCGAAATGAGTGCATTCGTGCTGATGGAAAAAATGGGTGCTATCGGCTGGTTCACCGAGGAAAGCACGTTTACGTACGTCCATGCTGCAGCTATGACGAGTACATCGCCTTTCAGCAAGGACTTGTAAAGGGCCGCGGAAGTTTACAGATGTACCACCGGGTCGCTACAATGCTTCCAAATTTCCCGCAACGGCGGCAGCATCGCCGGCTTCTTTTGGCTATTTCTGAGTCCGGGATGGACTTTCAGCGCAAGAAGAGAGTTGGTCCCGTACACTTAAATGAGGGTAAAATGGTTATCCCGCGCCCGTTTTCCAATGTTATGTGGGTATTTCTTACCGGATGCGTCAACGCTGTACTCGTGTTCTGTTTTGAAATTTTGAGTTTCCGGGTATTTCGTAATGACAGCTTGAAATGCGGCAGCTAAACTTAGATAGCGTTTAGTAAAAAAACATATCCGCGGACCACTTGGCAACAATTAATCCATTGGTAATCAACCGTACTTCTTGAGAAACATGCTGTAAGTTTCAAAATACCCACCACGTGTGAACAAACGCTGCGTAACGGTTTTCCACAAATTATTAGGTTAGCCACGGTGTTGCAGCTGTGTCATGGTCGACTATTCTCAACAAGTTCTCTCTATTATCGAGGGTGAAAGGTTACCGCAACGTTCTAACCATTGATCGCCATACTACAACTAATACTGATTAGATTAACTCCGAGAATGGGAAGACGAATTCGAAAAAAACTATTATAACATGTATTTAATAAACTTCATATTCAGTAGCCGGTATTTCCAGGGAAATGAAGCGGCACTGAGCAGTGTGGTTCGACAGACGGATCTAACGACACAAAAAATCTCGGTTGTCTGCGAATAAACTCTTGTTTGTCGGGAATACATTTAAGGGCATTCCCAGAAACTGTGGGCTGTCGAAAGCAGCAGAACAAAATATTAAACCATTTCCGAAATTTATTTTACGTTATACGAAGATCGGTTGGGGTAAGCCATTGTTATAATTTTGTTGGAGGCTTTTGAGATGGCCGATTGCTGCAGTTACCAGCTGCGGCCATTGTTTTCTCGATAGAACATCGGTAGTTGGGGTAAGCCATTGTTGGGGTAAGATCGGTTAGGGTAAGCCATTGTTATAATCTAGTTGTAGGCTTTTGCCGCGTTAGCAGCTGCGGCCATTGTTGTCTCGATACAACATCGGTAGTGTGGTTGGGTGTGCCTAACTTATTACGGGTATAATCTAACGTGTGCTCAAATTTTTTGTAGTCCACTCGCTGCGAATTACCCTGTATTCACGAGTTCCAATGGACACAAAAAACGGCGACGAGCAAAGATTATCTATGAAGAGTGAGGAGGACGCATTGGGAAATCGTCGGCAGTATCTCAGCATGTGCAGCTTTTAGTGCACGTACTTTTGCTTGAGCTTTCTGCCCACCTTCGGAACGCCTGATCACGCAGCACCTTCAAGCGAATATAATAGTTCATGTCTCGTTGATATAATGTACGTTTTACGTTTATATATGGCAGTTTACAAACTGGTCAAGTTTGAAATTCCTGCGACTTTTGCTCAAGTTTACAAGCAATCACGCATAATTAGTGGTCCTTCTGCTTTTCGACAAAGATATCTACTGGAAATAAACCACTGTATATATCTCCTCCATGTTGGTTCAATTTTCAGAGGGACGGCCATGCGCAATTAGAAAGATTGAATGTTGAACTCCGTAAAACTCAAGTGTGTACTATGGAATATTATGGAATAAGTAAAGAGGCAAGTTTTTTAGGACCACATTTGGCGTGGTAGCCTGTGTAGTGTCCTGCCGGACAAGCTTACCTTCAGAAATGTGGGGAGGTTATCACTTGAGGACGAAGAAACAGGCAGGTGAGTACGAAGTTCGGCTTTACAAAAATAACTTTCTCCTCTTTTTCAGTAAATAAAGTTAGTAATAAAAAAAAGAGCCGCAGTGACGAAGCGTGAAGGTTGGTTTTCATCTCTAAAACTGACTTCTTATGTCGTACAGGAGAGCAGACCAATTCACATCATTAACACACTGTACCATAAAGCGAACACAGCAATTAGCGATATAAACAAGCTGATTTCTATTCCTAATATTGTTCCTAGTCAAGATGAGCGCTTGTTCATTTCAGCTGGGTGGATGGATCGCACATGTTTGGTTGTTTGGTTAGAAATAAAAATGACATTTTTTAAATAGCTGTTATACATACGTAATGCACTGCCTAAAATTTTAGTTTTCTTGTAGGTACGGTGAAAGTAACACCTGCCTTATTGTCCTGCTATTGCCGCGAACCTGCACTGTGTTTGTATACTACTGTTCTGTCTTTACCATCCCGCGGCGCCCGGCTGGGATATCAGTGTTTCAAGCAAAGGGACACGTACCCTTTCCTTCCTTTTGAATGCCGCACGGGCTCTCTTACTTTGATAGGAAAAGTGTTTGGCCTTGACGTCACTAGCCTAGAGTAATCTTTGATCTCGAGTGTTCTAGTTGTAATTGGACGTTTCGAGAAACAATCGTGCCGAAAGATAAATATCCCAGAGCAGTCGCCGCGGAAATCGATTTTCTGACACTCGCCTGCGTACTTAAATTTGTTGGCAGCGGTTTCCCCGCCTGTGTATTCTTTGAGTTGTTAGGGGAGCACAAGTTCGCTCCAATAAACTTGTTTTTCCTCCAAGATAGCTGCGTCGTCGTTGGCTACGTGACACTATATATACAAGTTTCAGTCTCCGAGGTTGGAGGCATGTGCAGAGTTGTTCTTGTATCTTCTTCACAATACCTCGGCCTGTTTTGGGTATCAAACACTTGATAAAGCTAACAAATATTTCCCGGATACTCCGTTGTGCGCACTCTATAAAATTTCGTTGAAATATTCCAATTTCTGGGATTTACAACGTTTCAAGGGCACTTACGACATGACTGTGTGTTTGTTCTTCGCGGAATATTTTTGGCTTCTGCGAAACAACAAGTGAAACAACGTGTGTCCTCTTCACCGGCTATACATTAAAACCGGTTATTTTTCACCCCTAGTTCAAAATGTCCAACAACGTATAGACTGTTTTTGTATCCCCGCTCCCCAGTTGCTCGCACGATATCAGGTTGGAGTAGTGTGCCCCCAATCACCTTGACGCCTCGCTGTCTGTAGTCCATCACCATCTTGAAATGTAGCGTGTTTCTTTGTGTTGGGCTTCTATCTTTAACTATTGTATAATGTTGCTTTTTGCTTGCGCGCGATGTAAGCAATTTTATTTTGTGTTTATTCCTTGCCTCAATGAGTATTTCCGTAAAAGTGAACAATAAATAATTGATACGCTAATGAAATTACACGCGTGTGTTTGTGGTGGAGTTGTGTGAGTGCGAAATGCCAACGTGTCATGTTTACTTGCGCTTGTTCGAAGGCAAGTGAAGATTATTCGTATTTAACCGCGGTTGCTCTGGTAGGTTCTTATTTATCGCGAGGCCCTGTAGATGAACAGTGGTTAAGCGATGAAAGGTGTAGCAATTTACCGTATCTAGAGCAAGCATGATTTGAAAAAAAATAGCTTGGTTTTTCTCGTTAATCAATCAAGCGATATGATAACACTGTTTATTGGAAGCAAATACCTGTAATATTTAGGGGTAGTCCCCGCAGCCTACTCACTAACAGTTATGAGTGCTTGAGCGCCTCCCAATTTACTCTAAATAACACAAAGCTTCCCACAAAAACATTCGTGACATGGGAAACAAAAACATTCTACGAGCGCTTTTAATTACATGAACAAGTCCACCCTAGGGATTTGTCTGGGCATATGGTGTGCTCTCTGCAAGGCGAGAGCCGCCCTTTCTATTTTCAAGTTTGCGTTTGGTAAACGAAAAAAAAATTCTACAAAAAATTCCAGCGGAGACGTAGAGCCCTCGAAGAAAAATGTGAGTGCGTATGGCCATTTCGGCCTTCTGTTAAACTGCAGCTGAAATTTCTTTTGAAGCTTCCTTTTGCTGTCGTAGGGCCCCTCTTAGACCTTTATCCCCTGCCGCTTCGTGCCTACGACGGTTACGACGATTGGCGTTTCAAGCTGTTCATGTTTCTTCCCCTGTGCCATACATTCTCACCCTTCAACGTCTAGGGCCTGCTGCATCCTCACTCATAGCGAAGTGGAAAGAAAGGCTTAGCGCACCCTACGACTTACAGCAGACGCGTCTAGTACTTTCTGGGGTCCGCAACCCATTCTCAGAACCCTCCTCTTGCGCTGCTGTTTGCCTTTTCCTGCGAGTGATTCCGGTGCCCACCATTAATTTGCGCTTAACGTTTTCCTGCGGGTGATTATAGCGCGCAACATTAATTTGCGTGCCACTGCTTTTAAACACAATAGTCCTTCTTGGCTACTGAACGCGGAGCTTTGGTCTGTCTGTATGTCTGTTTGTCTGCCTGTCACTCGATTCAGCTGCTAGGCCAAAGTGATGCACGAGTTGAACAAGACATTATATACCCACAACAATTCTTAAGCGTCTAGACCTGGTGGCAGAGTTTATATTTGTCCACATGGTTGAAGCAAAAAAATGGTACAGAGATCTGAGGAGCAAAACGAATACATAAGGGAGTTTTAGTGTTCCGTTATTAAAAATGAGATGGACGCTTGATTTTCGCGACAGCAGATTAAATACTACATCCACTCTAGAAACCAAATCACGCCGTCTCCTGCTGTCGCCCGCGCAACTGTAGCTCCTTGCGGCATTCCAAGTTGTTCAACAGTAATGAAAGATTGCAGTAGATGGCGCGTGGGCCGCGCGTGGAGAATTGGACGCCCTATCCGGCAAACAACAGCTGAGGATCGTGATGTCACAACCAAAAGTCACATGACAAATACTTTTCGTCACTTCTGTTATAGTTTAACCAATTTTTATTGTTTATTTTATACAGTTTAGTTACACACACAACACACACACACACATATATATATATATAATAGATATATATCTATATAGTATATATATATATATATATATATATATTAGATATCTATATATATGATATAGCGAATCAGAATAGGAAATGAGGGGCTCGTTGAAAATAAGACAGAAATAAGAATTGGCAGTCCAAGAAGACCTCGGAAAGCAAAGGGGAGGATGTATCGCTCAAGAATAAAGAACTTGGAAAATAAGAAAGTGGAGAAAAAATGCCCGCCAGGTGGGATCCGAACCCGACCTCCAGAATACCGGTCTAGGGTGCGATAACCACTACGCTACCGGCGGGGCTACTTTAGCCTCCACTTTCTATGGTATTTATTCAGGTGGTTTTGTTTCCTCCTGCGCTTTGGGGTGGTAGCCAGCGCCACTCGGACTACTCGGGTGAAGGGGACCTTCTTTTAACCCCCGAGCCGTGACCTAGCGTCTATGACATGTCGAGAGTGGTCGACCAGCGTTGAACACCCTCTTAAGCTCCCTATGGGCACCAAGACTGCCAGAAATAGAGGCCCTCGCTATGCATTAGCGAATCAGAATAGGAAATGAGGGGTCTCGGTTGAAAATAAGACAGAAAATAAGAATTGGCAGTCAAGAAGACCTCGGAAAGCAAAGGGAGGATGTAGTCGCTCAAGATAAAGAATTTGGAAAATAAGAAAGTTGGAGAAAAATGCCCGCCAGGTGGAATCCGAACCCACGACCTCCAGATTACCGGTCTGGTGCGATACCACTACGCTAAACCGGGGGGCTACTTTAGCCTCCACTTTCTAGGGTATTTATGTTCAGGTGTTTTTGTTTCCTGACTTTGGGGTGGTAGCCAGCGCCACTTCAGACTACTCGGGGTGAAGGGGACCTTCTTTTTAACCCCCGAGGCCGTAACGCTAGAGTGAACTTCAGTGAGTGAAATTTTCAGTGAACAACCCATGCGCTTTGGCTTCTTCAACTGTTTAAAGCTGCAAAGCAGTTACTGGAGTTCTTTTTCTTCTTTTCTATCAGTACATTTTATCCTCTGACGAACGTTCCATGGCGACTATCTTGATTTTCCTGCTTCAAGGGACCCTGCAACACTTGCCATCGACTACTAGTAATGTATTTGGGACTAAAGTCTATTGTCCCGAGAAATCTCCTCCCGCAAGAATTATGAAAATCCGTTCACAATTAACGAAACTACGCGCGATGAGAAATCGCGCATAATCGTTCCCTCTCAACTCGACTGGGAACACGCGACGAAAGCTGCCGCTCTCTCTCCGGAGAGGGGGGCGGCTCGTGGCGGTCTCTTCGGCGGCCTTCGATATATCACATGCCGGGTAGTTTTCTCCTTTTCTCCGCAACGCGGAGGGGCCTATTTGCGGTCTGGTGCCACAAAAAGCAGGCATGGGTGCCTGCTCGCAAGTGCGCGCCTCGGGCTGGTAGGGCGTTTTCGAAGCAATAAAACGTTTGTAGTCGAGTGGTCCCGTTGAAAGGGGAAGTATTGAGCTCATCACTCAAACTCCGCGCGCACTCAAAACACAAAAGAAACGCAAAACTGTTCCTACAGGTTCATGCATAGAAGAGTTC
The DNA here is from genome assembly GCA_013339765.2 of Haemaphysalis longicornis. Taxonomy (NCBI): domain Eukaryota; kingdom Metazoa; phylum Arthropoda; class Arachnida; order Ixodida; family Ixodidae; genus Haemaphysalis; species Haemaphysalis longicornis. The sequence goes on along the minus strand of CM023453.1, from coordinate 95,480,631 downwards.
GTACACAGCGATGACGACGACGGAAGTGGGAGAATTTAGCCGCGAAGTTGACCAGTGACCAGCCGATCGGGCAGCCATGGCCTATGTGACGTCCCTTAGGCCATGCCAGGGGTTGCATAATGAGGACAACTGAAGAGAGAGAGGTTGGTTTTTCCGCGGTCTTTCACATCGATTTGTGCGCTCACCGCTTCACGTGAACGTGTAATATTTGGCTCAGGTATTCCTGGCAAGTGTAATCTAAACGTCGCGCAGGTTTACTTGCACTGCTCAAAGAGTGTTGCAGGGTCCCCTTTAAAGGATTCCCACCCTTCCCACGATGTTTTGGTTGCCGGAATTTACCAGTTTTGTTTTTCTTGCAACACTGTGGCTTGGAACTTATCAGATTTAACAGCTTATCATTCATTTTCCAAAGATCCCAGTTAAGCTTTGGTTGCCGCTGTTTTTTCCCGCCAACGCAGACGGAAACCAAACAATGATGCGAGCAAAGCAACCGCGTCGACAGCGTAGTCAATGCAAGAAGGGAGCTAGTTCCGCTGACACGTAGATCCTATCTAAACGGCGCGTGGCTTGCTCCTTTATAGTGTGTGTATCTGGCGGCTCGTGTTGCGATAGCTAAGTTTGTAACGTCTTCAAAAGAGGAGTCCGTTCATACACTGTTCTAAAAAAAAGGGCACTGGAATCGTGATGGAAACGCTGTAAACTGTCGGCGTGGGTGCGCCGACTTAGGGTAACCCGATAATTTAACGTTGACGTATAAAAGTAAAAAAAAACACCCTCCTGTCGAGCCGGATTCGAACCAGCTGACCTATGGATACCAGCGAGACCACCTCTACAGTCCACCGCTCTACCAACTGAGCTATCGACGGCGACGGAGATGCCGCCAAGCGTTCGCGCAGCTCCATGCCGTAAACGTCATCAAGTGCAGCTGTTGCGGTAGGCGCAGCTACGACAATGTCCTGAAGCCACAATGGCTTAAAGGTCGAGGCCGACGGGGCGGTGACTGTATTGAGATTCATTGAAGCCGGGTATTTAGTTCATCTTTCTTATCTCTTTTTCACACATTCCGACTTTAATACGTGCTTTGAACTGCCTTATGTCGGGTCATCCATCTCACTTGTAATTTTAGTTTGTGGTTTTGCTTTAGGATGTTCGCTCGTATTATAGCGGAATATCTCTAAAGATTTCAAACCTTAAAGAACAATATATACACCACGTGTCGTGCATAGCCAGTTAATGCTGTCTTCACGTCTGAAGATTTCCTTCGTAGTCCAATGACTTTCCACGTCTTCCGTGGAGGGATTATCAACCTTCTCAGCATGACTGCCGGCATTATCCATTGCTTTTTGCTTTAATTATTTACCACCCTTTCTCATTGAAATTGATTGTAAAAGATCACGCTCGGCAAGATCGATCCTTTAGGCAACGAGTTCGGAGAATAACAAATGCGAAATACACATTTTAACATGATAAATGCGTACATGTCTTGAATAACATGGTACGGGCCATTATGGATTAATTAGCGACTACTCCACCTGAAGTTTTATTTAACCTTATAGCAACATAATTCCTTGCTGATGTGAAAATGCAGATGATATTTTTCTGTTGGGCAAGTCGAATTATTCACGGGAAAGCTGCGAAATCACGCTAAAATGATTGAAAATCTGTATTACATATTTGTTATTACCTCTGTTTCTATTTATAACATGTGTTCCTCTTCGAAGGCTTGACTTCAGGGCGTGGGTATGCTTGTCGCATCTTCCTGCTTGGCTTGTCATCGTGCCTTAGTGGCTAAAGCCGCCAGCTCGCTTGAATGGTAAAGAAGGCATTATATGCTATAAAACACTACTTAATACAAGATACAAGCTGTAGCAAAAGAAACTAAGGCACAAATAACAACAGAAACACCCGGCTGCGATGAATTGCCATGCAGACGGCAGCCCTGCCATCTGCCTGACGGCACTGTCCGCATGAAGTACACCGGGTGCACATTACCGCTGACTTGTGCTGTACTTTCTCCCTCGTCGGCGAAAAGGGGTAAAAAGTAGCGAAATCCTTCCGCCGTGCCTGTCGATAGCTCAGTTGGTAGAGCGGTTGTCTGTAGAAGGCATTAACTGATATCCATAGGTCGCTGGTTCGAATCCGGCTCGACGGAGCGTATTTTTTGTTTCCCAGGCACCTTTGTGTGTAAAATTTGTTGATTGATTGATATTCTGTTCCGTGGTCCTGTGGAAAAACGTACGTAGGCCAAACTGGACGATGCCTCAATGAAAGATTAAAAGAACGTAACTATAACGTTCACCCTGCGGCAAAATAAGCCGGGGCATGCGAACGCGTAGCAAAATGCATCGCCGCGACATCTGACGTTGCACTTCTGGTGTCGAGACATCGATGTGCGCGTGCGCATCCAACCCCTGTAGACCAACCATATCTTTGATTTCGCTTCAAGCGGCAAAGCTGATAGCATTGAGCGCCTGCCGCTAGGGGTAACTTCGCGTGCTCAACACGTCCCGCTGGGACACACTTCGGCAATGAACAGCGAGAGTGAAGCCTTCTTTTCTCTACCTGGCTCTGATAAAGGACGCATCGCAACGAGATTGTTGATATATTAGTTTTAAGGGCGATAGCGTTTGTTTCGCTGTCTAAACGCGAAACGGTCGGTCTGTGTCTGTGTCAATCAATTCAACGCGTATCACAACCTATTTCTATTTCTGTTTTTTGTTGTCAAACCCATGACCACACACATCTCTGCTCGCGTTTTTTCGTCGTCAAATACCTGCTTTAGAACTTGGGAAAGGTGACTTATTATCCCACATTATACAAATAATATACTTCTCGCGTAATTTTTCTTTTCATTTTGGTGGGCCATTTTTAGTTACCAACACACTGCATGTTCTAGGCAAAAAATACAAAGACGCGATGGGATATATGCGGCACAAGATCGTCACCGAGACGGGCAAGACAGGCTATCTGTTCAACAATCGGGGCAGAGCGAGCAACGCACACTGCTCCTTCGAAGTGAGTGAGAGCAAGGCATGTTGGCGAAGAAAGTGACCCCTATGGCCAAACGCCGAATGTGATCAGCTTGGGTGCTTGAAGTGAAAAAAAAATACAGGCCAGCGAGCGTGTTGGACGCGCACGCGCATATGGATGTCTCGACACCAGAAGTGCAAAGTCAGATGTCGCGGAGATGCATTTTGCCACGCACTCGAGTGGCCCGGCTTATTTTGCTGCCGGGTGTACATAAGACGACTAGTGGCCACTTTGGTGTCCCCTGTCGGGACTGCTGCGGCTGCGCACCAATCTTTCAAAAACACAGGTCATTTCAAAACACAAAGATAAAATAACTAGATAAATAATGAAAACCGCACAAAAGATACGCCGACACAAAAAAATGTGTTAGCGTACCATCCTTGTCCCTCGCGCAGAAAGAGAGTAATTTTCTGTCCCTCAGTAGTTCAGCAAGTGCTTGTGGCCCATGGCGTCGGTGAAGCGTGACGACTGGTTTGGTTATCTCCAGCTTTCGTGTTATTTCTGCTTTTCTTTCATCTTTACTGTTATCATATATATGTGACAAGCCGAAAAATAAAGCCAGTTGTAAGTCGGCGCTCGTGGTTGCCACTTTCTTCTTCTTGTGTTTGGTTTGTGTTGCGCGGTTCCCCTATTTGGGTTCTTTTATGCTCTCAACAGCGGAACCGTTTAAGCTGAGCTGGGTCCGGTGTCGTTAAAAAAAAAGAACTAACAAAAACTGCGCGGCCTGAGAAGGGTGCACCACCGCAGATACGTGTTATAACAGTGAAGCCGTCGTTCGCGCGTGCTCGGGAGTGAGCGTAAGGGTCATATGTGTGTGCGCACCCCTCACGATAACATATTTAAGGTAATAGCCTTTCTTGGAATACTAAAACGCTAAAATTGGCGCAGCTTGCATTAGTAGTGCAAGGTCGGATAAACAGCGCAGCTCGGGGTCGATCTAGCTTCTTCCCCCCTGAGATCCGCTGTCAGCGTGGGGGACCGACTGTGACGACCTTGTAAAATCCGGATAAAGCTGGCTTCAACCTCAAATTTAGCCTAGGCTAGCATGAACATCGCAAACCCTAATAAAACTGAGCAAAGCTTAGCAAAACCTACCGACATGTAGCAAAACCGGAAGACGGTAGGTCACCCCCAGCTCCTCCATTTCTGCAGCCTTGAGCCACTAATTCAAGCTGTGCCAAATTTTTTTTGTTCGTATATTTTCGCGGTTGTAAAGAACTGCCTGACCCGCCGCGGTGGCTCAGTGGCTAAGGCGTTGCTCTGCTGAGCACGAGGTTGCGGGTTCGATTCCCGGCCGCGGCGGCCGCTTTTCTGATGGAGGCGAAAAGCAAAACGCCCGTGTGTACGAGATTTCGGCGCACGTTAAGATCCCCAGGTGTCAAAATTAATCCGGAGCCCTCCACTACGGCGCGTCCTCATCACCTGCGTTGTGTCGGCGCGTTAAACCCCCCAATCAATCAAATCAAAGAACTGCCTGACGGCAGGGAAGGCCTTGGTATAGATTTTTAGATTGTCCAACAGGCCAAATAGCTTCTGCGAAGATAAGAACGTCCGGTATAACAAATTACAAATTGACGTGAAAATCAGTGTTGTTTTACATGTACTAAACGTGGCCTAGGCACGGATCACAAATAGGAGAGTGGGCCCGTGCCAGAGGCAGAACATCCTGGATTTCAGAAAGGGAACATAGCATCCGGAAGGAGACGGATGATCGAACGGAACACTGAAATTGAGGTTCTGCGTAAGGTCCTTGTTAGATGTTCAACCACCAGGCAGTTGGCCACAAATGCGCGGAAATGTAACAAAATGTAGACGTTGCTTAAGCTCCTCAACCGATTGAACGAATTTGATAACTCTTGAACCAGCATTTTGGATTAGGGTTCTAATTTAGAAAATCCTACTCGTCTTTTTGTGCATTCGTTCGTAGAAAGTCTTGCAAAGGCCTTAGGGAAATTTAGCGAGTTCCTTTCGTAAGCAAAATTCAATTGCACATATCAAACGGCTGAGCACGTATTAATAAATCGGCAAAAGCAAGTAATATACCTTAAACCATGATTGCCCTATTAGGCGTGGTTAAGGGAAAACATTAGAAACCAGCTTTTAGACATTCATATGTATTATATACGGCAGCAAAAACACATCAATATTTTAACGATCCCACTGTATTTTGAGGATTTTGTAAAGATATATATTGTCCCTTTTCGCTTTTTCAGAGGTGCAAAAAAAAGACGTACATATGGGGGTAAAAAGCGTGTTAGAATTGTATTTCAAAAATTCAAGCGTCCAGGGACTTGACTTTGGCTGGGCATTGATATCCCCTATACGAGTCTTCACTCGGTTAGCGGTGCAATTTCACAAATCCTACGCTTTTTATAAGAAAAATTATAAGGAATATAAGGAAAATTCCTTATATATCTTTCTTGCAGATTTGTAAAAGTAACATTTCTCAGCATAGATCAATTCAACGTATCGAAGTGCCGATCATATATCACTAAACCGCAAATACAACCGATTCCCACTCTCAACCGCACTCGCCGTATGGGAGTTTGTTGGGGCCATACCATAACTACTCTTCAAACGTTTCTACAGATTACATATTGTCACGAACCGTGTTTTGGGTTTGTTTGTTTATGTTTGACGAGGGCTGAGGGTCCATGTACCCTGCACCTCTACCAGATGTCACGAAGCCAAAGACGACGCAGTTGTCTTGAAGAAAAAACAAGTTTATTGGAGTGAACTTGTGCTCCCCTGACAACTAAAAAAATACACAGGCCGACGAAGCAGCAGTCATCAAGTGACGTGCGCAGGCGAGTGTCGGTTAATCGAATGTCGCGGCGTCTACTCTGTGGCATTTATCTCTCTCGGCGTGAGGGTTCCTCGAAGAGTCGAATTGCATTCAGAATACTGTAGACCAAATAAGATTATTTTAGGCTGGTGACGCTAGCTCGAAACACTCTCCCTATCAAAGGAGATAACACGTGCGGCATAAAGAATGGAACACGCGCTTCACTTGGCCCACGGATAACATAGATTACATAATGTAGCCCGACGCAGCCGGTCGGAAAAACAGAACATAAATAAACAAACCCAAAACATGGTTCGTGGCAATATATCACCAAAAACCTGATCGATATTAGAACTAGCACGCGAGATAATCTGCGGACACGCAAAACATAGTTTAGCTTTTACTCCGTCAAGGATATTATTTTCAAAACTGCAGCCTTTGTGAGTCCTCACTCCACGATACAATGTACTTCGAAAATTTCATGTCTCGAGAGGTTCAGGAGTTCCGGCCTGGTACATTGTGACGGACCTCAGTAAGTGAGCGAGTGAGTGAGTGAGCGTGTGAGGGGGGTAGGTAAGCGTGTGAGTGAGTGATCGAGTGAGTTAATGAGTGAGTGTGTTGATGAATCAGTGAGTGAGTGAATCAGTGAGTCACTCGGTCGGTCAGTCAGTCAGTCAGTCAGTCAGTCAGTCAGTCAGTCAGTCAGTCAGTCAGTCAGTCAGTCAGGTCAGTCAGTCAGTGTCATTCAGTCAGTCAGTCAGTCAGTGTGTCATTCAGTCAGTGTGTCATTCAGTCAGTCGGGTACTTCTCTTTCCAGATGTAGACTTCAGAAGCCGTGTGCAGGGGGTTCCGCTCCGAGGGACTTTCACCTACACAGAGGAGGATGGAGGGGGAAGGTGGTGTAATTGTGAATCCATAGTCGCAGGAGCTGTTGTCGCGTTCCTCGGTAGTATGCAATGGTGAGCTAGACGCCCTCAGTTGGTAGAGTACAACAACGCGCGGAATATAAGCATCTTTATATGAAATGCACCCTAATGTGACTTGTGAAACTGTTCGGGGGTGTAGCTCAAACGTCTCGACAGAGTGTATGTTTCGTCAGAGATTCTGCCGGAGTGTGATAGCTACCGAGTCTCCCCCGTTTCCTTCAGCGATCACTGCCTTGTGACCGTAATCGTTGGTAGAATTGCAAAACCAGGCAACGCGTTCTGTTGGGGGCTTTGGAAGCTTAATAACAAGCTGCTGCAGGATGAACTTTTCACTGAGGCCGTTAACGCATGCGCACGGACGTTTTTCTGTGGTGAAGAGAACCTAACTTTACGCTCAATTGGGAGCTCTTCAAACAAGAAGTTAAGTTAAAGGCCATTGAAAGATCATTCCGCAATCAAATACGACGAGAAGCAAAGAGAAGCCTGGTTACGAAGTACCCTGGACGTTTACGTTAAGGAAGAGTGTGAATCGCCTGGGGCGTTGAAGGATGACATTAGAGGACTAAAGCGCAGCTCGAAGTAATAGATAAAGAGAAGTATGAGGGTGCGCTTGTGCGCGCAAGAGCTGAACGATTTTTGCACGGGGAAGCGCCGACTAAAAGAGCGTTCAGCGCGGAAAAAAAGTATGCTCGCAGAAATGCGATAGTGGAAATTGAAGCCGAAGGTGTGGTTTATAGTGGACCAGGCTAATATAGAGCGTTGTTTTTGTGACTTTTATAAAAATTTGTTTTCTTGTCATCCTGTCAATGCCGTCAAGTTTAGAGAAGAGTTTACGTCTTTGTTACCGTGCTTAGACGAGGAAGTTAAGGCGCATCTCGAAAGAGATATTACAGTAGAAGAGATACGCGGCGCTATCGACGAGTTGAGCCCAGGGAAGACGCCGGGCCCTGATGGCCTGAGCGCCGCTTTCTACAAGGCGTTTAAGGGTGACATCAGCCCGGTTTTATGTAAAGTTTACTCTGAGGCGTACCACAAAGGTGTGCTGCCACCTTCTTTTCTTGTGTCTCACACTGTGTTTATACCGAAATCGGAGGAGGTTGCGAACTCAGACAGATCCCTGGGTATCGTCCTATTAGTCTGACAAATGTCGACTATAAGGTTTAATGAAAAGATTGCTAGCCGCTTACAGACTGTCATAAAGGACGTGGTAGGGCCGCATCAAACGTGCGGGATCAAAGGGCGGTCGATAGTTACAAATATTCATACTGCCCGAAGTGTTCTCGAGTGTTGTGACGCCATGCAAGGGACTTTGGCAATGCTCCAGTAGACATGGCTAAAGCCGTCGATCAGGTGTCTCACGAACTTTTGTTAAATATGTTTGGAACACGTGAATTTGGTTCTGTTATTCTTAATGATGTGCGCATGGCGTACACTGTGGTGTCTACGAGGCTTGGTATTAACAAAACGATCGGCACACCCGTTCCTGTTCAACGTGCCGTTCGTCAGGGTTGCCCATTGTCTCCGTTGCTTTTTTGTTTGTACATTGAAGCCTTTTGTTTAAGTGTAATCAGGAGCGAAGACGTCAAAGGTTTTAAACTTCAGTCGTGTGAAGTGCGGGTGTTAGCTTACGCTGACGACATTGCTCTCTTTTTTGTTGATAGGAGAAGCATAAGTATTGCTGTAAACACCTTGAAAATGTTTTGTAAGTACAGTGCCAGTGGTGTTAATTGGCAGAAATGTCTAGGCTTCTGGCCATGGCCAGTGGGACAGTACGCCTAGTGTTTTCGAGTGTATCAGCTGGCCAGACGACGCCGGTGAAGTACTTGGGAGTGCCCCTCGAGAACTATGTAGACAGCGACCCTTATTGGCGCAGTCAAACAGTCGAATTGCGTGAAAAGGCCGAGAAATTGGAAGGGTAGCTGACTTTCAATATTTGCGAGGGCCTCAGTGTGTTAATGTGTTTTTAATTAGCAAACTGTGGTACGTTCTACAGGTGGTTGCATTGTTCGCGGGCCACATGTACAGGCCTTGCACCGAGTTTTTTGCTGTGTTGATTTGGGAGTCGTCATGGGAGAGAACCAGCCGTACGAACCTGTTTCGGCGCGTGCGTCTTGGTGGCCTGTCATTATCGCATCTGTTTTTGCGTCCAGTGGTAAATCGTTTTTTGTTTCTTCGGGATGTGGAAGGACCCCTTTTTGCGCACTGTGTGTCAGGTGAAGTTGGCCAGAGCGCTTCCTGATTTGTTGTACGTCAGCTTCTTTTTTCGTTTGGGCGCAACGAAAGGCTACTTCCGTGAGGTGGTACAAGCCACCATGTTTGCGTGCACGCTTCACGCTAGAGTACTTATCTAGTGTGACGCGTAAAAGATTGTATAATGACCTCGTTGATTCCGTACTTCCCGTTCCATTGAATAGATCGCTCTACCGTGTAGGGCCAGGACAGGATGTGCTTAAGCGTGTGAAACGTATGGCGATTGGGCCCATGGGTTAAGACTTTTTTCTTTAAACTTCACTCGGGCGTCCTTGATGTGGAAAACGTGGCAGAAGGAAAAGGGAATGTTTTTTGCCGGGTGGGGTGGACTGCTACCCGTGCAGAAAACCCGAGACTGTAGAACACGTGTTTTGGACTGCTGGGACGGGGTCTTCTTTGGGACGTGCTTCAGCGGACCCTCCAAAAAAGATTTCCCTCTGGACGCTCACGGCATTAGGTTTTTACCGATTGAGAGTGACGAAGTACCTTACGACCTCGTGATGGTCCTGCCCTACATGCAATTTGGAAATCCCGCATGGCCATACGCCATAGGGACGTTGACGCTAAATGGTCAAGGGAATATTTCGGTGATGCAATGCGCATGATTATTGAAGTGTGGAGGGCTCAGCCTGAGCCTCCAGAGTGGTTGCCTGTGATGGAACACTGACCAACCTCAAACAATTTTAATCGTTTTTCTGCTGGCAAGGTGATGACTAGCAGTTTTATCGTTGCAGTTTTTTGTTTGATGGTGCTTGTTTTGTGCTGAAATATTGCAATAAAAAAAAAAAAAAAAAAGGGGGTGTAGCTCAAATGGTAGAGCGCTCGCTTAGCATGCGAGAGGTACGGGGATCGATACCCCGCGCCTCCAAACTTTTACGTTTTAAACAAAGTGCATTGTTGGCGCGTTGGTAGTTCAATTTACAAAAATAGCGACAGCGCGAATAGAAACGATGAGACAGAAAGCAGAAGGAACGAGCTCCGCATCTTTTATTATTTTTTTTGTTTAACACTACATTACGCTTCTTTTCCCAGCTCTCGATTTTTCATGAAATGATGGACTGAATGTGCAGACCATGCTGAAGGGAGGGCTAAATACGTACAATCGTACGGCAGAGTGTTAAAACGTTTTGGTCGAATTGCACTCATTCAATTCATTTCCGCTACACATTCTGAATTCTTCATTGACGTGCACTCTTAAAAAAAGTTCGGGGCATTCACTAATGGAATACTAAGAAGTTACTTGTCCCAAATAGGTACTTAGTAAGTGGAGGTAGTAAATATAGCACTTGTCAGAATTACCAACTGAAGCAGGCAGTAAGCACCAGTACCCCCTATAGTAAAGTCCCAGCGATAGCACTGTTCTCAGCTACATTGGTTTGCTAACTGACCATGCACAACCTAGTCATAAGCACGACCTTAATCTAGTGCATACTACTTCCTACACTCAGTTAATTTACGAACTATGCAGTTGTTCGTGGCAGAGCCTACGTACAAAACCGCGGGTAGTAAGGTTCGTAAGGGGTTAGTAAATACGGCCGTTACAACCTTTTTCCGACCTTTTTTTATTAAGAGTGTACGGTGCGTTCTTTCCATTTCGTGTAGCAAAGAGTCGATCGCCTCCCTGCCGATATCCGGCGTAATACTTTTGTGTGGTGCGATACCGTTTCGGTGTTCCCCAGAATAATTGCACGGTAATATTAGTAATAAATTGCTTGGGGAATTTAACGGCCTTTAGTTTTACTGTCTTCGGAAAGGATGAAAACAAAAATATCACACCCAGGGCAACAAAACGAAAAGAACACCGCTTTGCATTAACATTCCGAACAGACAACAGAATGTTTCTCTTCATTCTACTTTACTTCACCCGAAAAATTGAATGCAGGAGATGCTCACCGAGTTTGTTATCTGAATGGGCAAAACTCGACTTGTATTCCTAAATGTAATATGTTGCGACTGCAATCGATCAATTTGTGTGTGCGAATCGAAGAATGGAGACATCGTAAAATATTGACAGCCAGAATTTGCATTGTACCGCGTCGGGGAAACCGCGCTAAGGTCTTCAGGCTGAATTTTTACTTCGCGTCTTCTAATTCCCGCGTCCCAGTTTCTGCATTGGGTTTTCGGAGTTACAGGGAGCCTATTTCGATTTTTTTCTCGGCGTATTTTTAGCCCGATCCGTGCCAAGAAAACGTTTTTGGAGGGGCGTTCACGGTGGTAGATGGCACGAAAATTGAAAATTCAAGTGCAGGGATCAAGGAAACAGGGTTAAACAAATCCACTCAACTTGATTTTCATGATCAGTTTGAGCCGAAAGATGGTGAGTGCTTGGGGCAGTACGAACTAAAACTGTGGTTGATTCCTCTGTCATAGGAATCGGTAAAACATGAAAGTGCGAAGAAAGTGCAGCGAAATCTGCAACTGAGAATGTTTTGCGTGTTGGCGGCTGTGCTTGGCGAGTGATGTACTGCCGGCGGGTAGCTTCGGGAAAGGTGTACCGGCGTAATTTCCGTACGGATATGACGTCAGTGAAATCTTGGTGTATCCAGGCGTGAAACACTTTCATGTTAAAATATGAAACCCGAAAACGAACAACCGTAAGTATAACGTACTCTTTAGTGCTAAAGGATGCTTCCCCGCAAGAAGCCCTGTGTGCAGGGGTGCACCTTTTACAGGCCGCTTGCTTCTTTGTACTGGCGTCATTACCTTGACGGACATGACGTCAGTGAAATCTTTGTATCTCGGAATAAAACACTTTCGTGTTAAAACACGAGCGGAAACCTAGGCAATTACCCACCTGCAGTAAACTTATGCTGCCGCAAGGCCTCGCTCCAAGTTGTGGTTTCACACACGTAACAGGCGGCGTTGCGAAGCACGTGTACCGAAGTTGTACTCCTCGCAGAAGCCTCATCGTAGCGTCAACCACAAGGGCTGGTGCGTCGCGGCTGAGCTTGATAGATAACAAAATTCGCCCCTTTGCTACTCGGTGTCTAAAGGCTGCATCTTACAATAGTGGTCATTGGCATTGCGAGGTCGCCAGCGTCAAGCTTCTTCGCTTAATAAATGTGGCGCTGCTTGAAGAGGCATTCGGTCCGCCAAAAAAAGGCATGAGCGAAGAATAGCATTTGAGTAAAGGTCACGCAGCCAAGCGTTAGTTTGCCTGATTGGCCTCTGTCTTTCTCTCTTGACAAGTATTTGAAGTAACTCCACGTTCATGAAGAGCAATATCAAACGAACGTTGTTCTGCGGAACTGTAATTTCAGGTACTTAAAGGTTTCATCTGATAAGGCAGAAACGAATAGCCGCATATTGGGCAATGACTGAGTCCGTGTTCTGCTGGAAAAAAAGAAACACAAATTTTAACCGCAAAGGTTGCTCGAAAACAAAAAAACACGCTCCGTCGAGCCGGATTCGAACCAGCGACCTATGGATGCCAGTAATTGTCTTCTACAGTCCACCGCTCTACCAACTGAGCTATCGACGGTCACGGAGGAAGGTTTTCTCCATATCTTTTTCCGCGTCTTTGCCGACGACGGAGAAAGTAGAGCACGAACCAGCGGTATTATACACCCGGTGTCCTTGAGGCGGGCGGTGCCGTCAGGCAGATTGCACGGCTGCCGGCTGCGTAGCGATTCATCACAGCCAGGTGTTTTAAGTGCAGCGCACTTTAGGCGCCCGCCTTGTCGTCCTTGCTCGCTCGCTCTACCCAAGTATATAGAGCAACAAGGCGGCGTCCCGGGGTAACGCTGTTGTTCGTGGCGTGCCCCAGAGGCTTCTAAAGCAAAACAGTTTATTTATTCACAAGCGTTCGAAACTTGTGAAACGTTGGGGCTTGTCATACATCTTCCCGCCGCTTAGCGCAACGAAAACTATAGGTACATTTGGGGAAAAATATATGTAATTAACCGGCAGCGCCCACGTTCCTTTAGTCGAGGACGCCTGTTGGGTTGGTTTTTAAACGCAAAATGTGGCAGTGCAACACCCGCACGTGCAGGGAGAAAAGCACAAAGAGAACAGAACTCCCACTGGCGCAGTTTCAGGAAAGGGGCGGGCGAGCACTGCGAAGGCGGGAAATTGGAATTGCATGTTGTGCGGAGAACGGCGTTACAGCCCGTTATGGCGAATCACTGCTCTGCACTTCAGACAGCTTTCACATTGAGTGGAACGGCTTTAATTTTGTTTTGTTATTTTTTGCGTTACTTTCAATTGCTGCGTGATTATAACTTGTGGTAAGTATTGTTTTTTAGCATATACTGGCTTGTTTATATTTGAAACGAGTGGATGGCTTTAGCCACTGAGGCACGAAGACAGGCCAAGCGGGAAGATTCGCCAAGCGCACCCACGCCCAGAAGTGCAGCCTTTGAAAAGAAAGGCATGTTATAATAAATAAAAATCGAGGTAATAAAAAGTATGTATCATTTTCAGTAATTTTAGCGTGATTTCGCAGCATTCTAGCAAATAATTCATTTTGCCTAATAGAAAATAATAACTATTTTCGCATTAAGGCAGCAATTACCTTGCGACAACGTCAAATAAAACTTTAGTTAAGTGGTCGCTAATTAGTGATAATGGCATAACCTGTTATTGAAAACATCTTATGCACTTATGTTAAAATCTGTATTTCGCACTTGTTATTTCAAAACTCGTTGCCCAAAGCATCGATCTTGCCCGCGCTATTATTCTGATCTTTTACAGTCAGTTTCATGAGAAAGGGCAATAAATAATTAAAGCAAAAAGTAATGGATAAATGCCGGCCGTCATGCTGACAATGTTGGTAATCCCTCCGTGGAAGACGTGGCAAGTCATGGGACTACGAAGGGAATCTTCAGACGTGGAAGATAGCATCACTGGCTTTGCACGGCACGTGGTGTATATATTGTTATTTAGGGTTTCAAATCTTTAGGGATATTCCGCTATAATACTAGCGAACGCCTGAAGCAAAACCACAAACTAAAAATTCCAAGTGAGACTGGATTGACCAGACAAAAGGCCGTTCAAAGCACTTATAAAGTCGGAAATGTGGGAAAAAAGAGATAAGAAAGATGAAATAAATACTGACTTCAATGAATCTCAACAGAGTTCACCGTACCGTCGGCTGACTTTAAGCCATTGTGGCTTCAGACATCGTCGTAGCTGCGCCTACCGCAACACCTGCACTTGATGGCGTTTACGGCATGGAGCTGCGCGACGCTGGCAACACTCTCCGTCCCCGTCGATAGCTCAGTTGGTAGAGCGGTGGACTGTAGAGGTGTCTCGCTGGTATCCATAGGTCGCTGGTTCGAATCCGGCTCGACGGAGAGTGTTTTTTTTCTTTTATCCAGCCCTTGATATGGTGTTCGTATCTCGTTATGACACATATTCATCCCTTGATAGTGTGTTCGTATCTCGTTACCGACGCATACCTTAATTAATCTAATTTAATATTAGAGAGCTTTAGTATAGCGTTTTCTGACTTTGGGTACGTTCAACGTTAAGTTTTTGCGTTACCCTAAGTCGGCACCGCGGCGATAGTTTACAACGTTTCCGCGGCTTAACTTTGCGGCCCACTAAGGGTTATGGCTGAATGTGTTGAACGGAATGCGAAGCGGCAATCATCTGTCCGAACGAGCACAAGTGCGAACTTTGCATGACTACCCATCCAGCGGAACCAAACGCCGTCCCTTAGAATAGAGTGCAAAGTGTGCCCAACATAATAGAAATATTCTCGTACGTAAGCACATCTATATCGGAAGCATTGAAGACCCAAGGTTACTTGTTTTGGCGATCGCACACACCGCGGAGAACCGAAGGTCTGGGTGTTTTCGTATTTCTTTTATTCGTTTCCAATGCAATCGAGAAGTCTGTTTAAATCACACGTGATGTAATGAGATAACTGCTTGCACTGCGATGCAAAAGCACACAAATAAAACGGGATCTTTTGCCTCCAGACCGTAGTAAACATCGCACTCAATTCTCAAGATATGCGGGGTCGAGCTGCAAGTCCCTGCACTCTGCCCGCAGTCAGAGAAGGGTTTTAACCGAACACTGGGTTGAGTCGTCGCTAGTGATAACCAATGCGAAACTCGCAGGGGCACACTGTCACCTTCGACCGTGAGGCGAACGCTTCAACAGCACACACATAGCATCGTACGCCAGCCTGCAGTATCTTTGTTCAGGCAGCCAGCGATGCCAGGTTAGTTTGCTCACTGCGAGTGCAAAAGGACCCCATTTAAGAAGACGGGAGCAATAAACGTGTTCTTTAACATGCGAATTACTGCTCACAGGGTAACGAAAGCGTTCAAGAGGTTCTCCGCTCTACCTGCCGCCACGTTGTAAACGCAGCGACACGCAATCGCCTCAACGCACGCTCGCTATTTTGCGGAAATAGCGTAGCGTATCACGAACGTACGCTAAGCGCAAAAATAACGTATTGTACTGTGCATGCACAGTGCAGCGACGTAGGGAAATAACGTACGCTACTTCATTACGTAATCATTTGTACTATATACTAAACTCTCTATTTCAGAACCAAGCTCAGAAGTTTAGGTCGCAAGGAACTTTCAAAAATTAGTGCGCACTGAAGGTCCAATAACATCAACTGTGCAGGAAAAACTAAGACCTGTACTTGTCATAACCCTTTGAATAAATTCATGCGGGATTTTAGTAGTTCGTACACAAATTCAAAATGCAGCAAAAGCTATTTAACTTGAACTCGAAGGGGACCACAAAATTGTTAGAATCAGCGGGTAGGCGAGGCGCTAGAATGAATGGGCATCCCGCCACACAGCGCGGGCAGAACACAAAGAAGTGACTCGTAATCGCAAATTAGGCGCCTTGCTTCATACCGCAGAGTATTTTCCCCGACTCGCCATGACTGCCACAGTCTATGATGCGTCGCTGACGAAGCGCCCAAGCAACGAAAGCGGTGACACGAGAAAATTGCCACCCCGACGCGGCACAAATGAAATCGGGACTACGGCGCCAACGCACGCTGCACAGGCTACAGCCAGAGTCCTTCAATGCTTTGCTACAGCTGAGCTTGTAGCGAACGCTACGTGATCGCAGGCCCAGACCAGCGACCGTGGCACAAAGAAAACCTGCAACGGCATGCCCCGGAGCACTGACGCTTGAGGGGCGGCTCCAGCTACGGAAGCTGTCGTAGCAGCGTAGAGCTGTCGTAGCAGCTTAGCGCTACGCTGCTACGACAGCTTCCGTAGCGGGGAGCCGCCCCTCAAGCGTCAGTGCTGCCGGGGCATGCCGTTGCAGGTTTTCTTTGTGCCACGGTCGCTGGTCTGGGCCTGCGATCACGTAGCGTTCGCTACAAGCTCAGCTGTAGCAAAGCGTCGTAGCAGCGTAGCAGCGACAGCGACGCTGCTACGACAGCTTGCTACGTAGCGCTGCTGTTTTTAACACGACAGTGGTTTATTCCCGGATACACGAAGATTTCGCTGACGCCATATCCGTCATGGAAGTGACGTCTGTACACGAAGCAAGCGGCTGGTAAAGGGCGCACCCCTGCACACAGTGTCTTCTTGCGGGGAAGCAACCTTTAGTACTAAAGAGTACGTTATACTTAGGGCTGTTCGTTTTAGAGTTTTATATTTTAACACGAAAGTGTTTTATGCCGCGATACCCCAAGATTTCACTGACGTCCTATCCGTCGCGTGAATGACGCCAGTATACCTTTGCAAAAACGACCCGCCAGCACCGCCAGCCCCGGCTTGGAAGACCAGCTCGTCCTGATCTCCAGGGGCCAGGCAGCCGAGGAAGCATATGGGTCCCATGAAGAGGGAACCACCCTATCCGGCACGTAGTCACCGCAATTTTGTTTGGCTAAATAAAGTTTCTCTCTCTCTCTCTCTCTCTCCCTCTCTCTCTCTCTCTCTCTCTCTCTCTCTATTCCTCAGGCTTTCAGGTATTGTTGAGTGACCTGAATGGCTGCTTGAAGTGCGTCTTGCTGGTCGCCGGAGATCCAGTGGAGACCCAGAGCGTTAGGTCGTCCGGGTATATTGCGTGGCGTAGGTTCGGGATGGCTTTTAGTACGGGTGGTAAGACTTTCATAATGAGGTTGAATAGTACTGGGGATACTACCGACCCCTGCGGAGTACCCTTTGGCAGGGTTTGAAATGCCTCGGATCAAAGGTGCCCGATTCCCACTGTTGCGGTGCGCTGGGTGAGAAACGTTGTCGAATGCCCCCGTAATGTTGAGGGCCTAGATTGATCGCTTGTTGTGGTTATTAAAGTTGTCCAGCACTTCCTCCTTAAGCTGCAGTAGTATGTCTTGGTTTATAGATGTGGGCGGAAGCTGTGCATCGTGTCAGGTAAGTAGCCCTTGTCTTCAATGGGGGCGAGAGCCTGTTGTGAACCATGTGTTCAAACAGTTTACCGACACATGAAGTCAGAGGAACAGGTCTTAGATTCTTAGGGTTCAAGGGTTTGCCGAGCTTGGGGATCAAAGTGACATCTGCGTGCTTACACTGCGGGGCCAAGGAACCCGCCAGCCAGCACTCATTGATGTAGACTAGGAGATGTTCTAAAACAGCATGATCGAGGTTTCGCAATAATTTGTTGGGGATCTTTTTTCGACCCGGAGGGGTGTTTCGGGTGAGTTTGTACGCTGCCGCCTCCATATTAGCAAAGGAGAACGGATCGTCCATTTTGGAGTTCGTATCGCCTGTGTAATCCGGTGTCTGGGTGCGTTGGACGTGAGATGGGGTCGCCAAGGCTTGCTTAAGTTCTTCGAACTAGTTGTCTCCAGTGCCCGAGTAATTGTGGATTAATCGGTGAAGCTGTTTTGCTGCGAACGCCTTAGATTCACCGGGCCCCATATGGAAACGCAGCAGGTGCCATGTGCAGCGGGTTCCCAGCGTTGCTAGCAGCTTGTTGCAGAACTGCGTCTAGTTCTGCAAAACTATTCCAAACCTTCGCCGGTGGCGCAGCAGGCAGGCCCGGCCAAAAATACCATTAACAAAAAAAGACAAAAGCGGCTCACTGTTAGCCTGGTGGCCTGCATCCAAAAAGTCAGACTTACGTGTGTTCAACACGCCGTTGAGGAGAGTAGCCGGTCTCACGTCCCCCATATGATACCGATTCTGGGGGCCAATATCTTAAGATGACGCTTCGCTTATTTGGCGCAAGTAAAATGATTGAATGTAATCACAACATATTCCAATTACATACACCATGTCTTTTGCGCGTTCACATTCCAATCTTGGTTGGAGCTTTCCGTATGGAATTCGTTAAGTGAAGTAAACGTAGAATAATGAAAGCCGTTTGTTGTCGTTACTGTTGTTTTTGTTGTTGTGATCGTCGCTGTTGTCGTTATTGTGGAATGTTCGAAATGCAAATACAAACCCCTTTTCTTTCCGCCTTGTGGCTTCGGGTCAATATTTTTGTTAAATTTCAGGGGCAATTCATTACTCAAATCGTCGGGTAGTTATTCAAGCAAAATGCCGGAATGACTCCCACTACACAAGTATATTACATGGATTATTGGGCCCTGATGCGGTCGACTGTTTTCTGTGCGAAACCAAAAATCGCTCTCCAGGGCGATGAAGAACCCACCGAATGTACGGTGGAACAGGACGAAAACTACCAGAGACTCTGCAATCCGATGGGGCTTTTTTTAGCGCTCACCTTCAGCACGGCTTGTTCATCCTGTTACATTGATCACCTCTTAAAGAATGGACGTCGGCAACATGAGAGATCTTTGTAAAAATTAACCTGTTGCTGTGCACAAAACCTACAAAATAGAGGTGCGGGGTATCGATCCCCGTACCTCTCGCATGCTAAGCGAGCGCTCTACCATCTGAGCTACACCCCCCTTTTTTTTTCTTTATTACCAGTCATCAACACACAGTTACAACACAAAAATAACCACACTGCATTTGGTACAACAAACACCGACATTAACATACCAGCTGTGCTTTCGGCTAGGCTTTGTTATTTAATCATCACTTTAGAGAAATTAACGGCTCTAAAAAATCCAACCAATCTGGTACTGGCTGCTGGACTCTCAGCCCCTCAACGAACTGCGTGACACTCTCCCGCAGAAACTGCCGGGCCGGTCGGGCATCCACGTCACCATGGAGCCACGCCATGCGCGCCCTCCATATGCTGTGAAGGCCCAGGAGCATTATTAAATCGTAGGGGACTCCTTCGTTATTCTCTGTGGGTAAATACCGTATACCATGCGGGGTAAGTGGGAAGTCTTTGTGTAAAGTTCGCTGCATAACATCCCAAAAGTGAACCGTCCATCCAGCAGTGTATAAAAACGTGGTCTATGTTATCCGGTTGTTTACAAATTGTACAGTCATTACCCCACTGGTGTATCTAACCCCTTTTCTTTTAACAATGTTTGCACAGTAAGTGTCCCCGAATGAAAGTTTGAAAAAAAAAATGACTTCACCCCCGGTTTTACAGCCATACGCTTAACTCTTTTCAGTACATCCTGCCCTGGGCCTTCTTTGTACAGTTCTCTATATCGTGGTATCGGGAACAGACTGTCGCAAACATCTTTATATAATTTTCTGCGTGACACTGTACTCAAATATTCCATCGAAAAACGAGTTGACAGAAACCTGAGTGACATGACAACTTCTTTAAAATATCCTGAAAGCCTTCCCTGTATGTGCAAACTGGATACGACAAATTCCGGCAGTGCTTGAGACAGCCGCACCTGGCAAACTGTTCGCAAAAAAGGATCGCTTGTATCGCGCACGGGCAACACATTAAAAACCCCAGCCTTTTGTGTAAAGACGTTAATAAGCTGTCCTGTCGCTTTGTATGCTACAAAGCACCCAGCCAATCCACCAATTGAGCGCGTTTAACTGCCATTCCTCGGAGGTAGGCTAAAGAAGCGACAATAGGTGTATTCTCCTTTAGAGGGACAATGGGGACTCCCGCAGTGCTGTCGGAACGCTTGAAGGAAATCCTCGACCACGGCAAATATCTGTCTGTGAGGGCGATCCCAGTTCTTGATACTTGGTGATCGTACATTCATGTTTCCGTTGAGCATGCTAAATATATTTAAAACGACCCTCCAGCTCTTTCAATAAACATTATTTTAACTTCGAAATGCTCACAGCAAACAGTGAAATACCACATCTAGTACTCAAATGTGGGGGTCGCTAAAGACCTCAGCAAGTATTACGGCCCTACGTGCATGAGGTATGTAGGAAATTTGTTCAAAAGCCTTTTCCTTCTTTTTTAATCTTGGTGTTGTTTGCGTGCTCCAGTGAGGTTATTCGAGCTATGTAGCGGCAGTCGGGCACCTTTCTTTTAGTTGCAGCAATAAAAGCATTCGAACACTGCGACACCCCGCTCACCACATTCCACCTCGTATACACCTGTCCCCACTCCCCTAACCCACCCCTTTTCCATCCCGGAGCAGTGGGAGACTGAGCTGACCAGCCCGTATGCGTCCCGCCAGAGGTCCTTGGCTTCTCGGGCCATCGAGTAAGCCTGGTCAAGAGGTTTCCTGGACTAGGGACGCTTCACCACCACCCTCTTCCCTTTTCCTTTTGCTCTAATAAACGTTTTCCACTACTACTACTACCATCAGTTTAACTAAAATTACAAGAAAAATGAACGCAGGAACTTCGAGGTGTATATGCTCCGACGAGAAATATCTCAGCACCCCTTCGTGCCGGCGATAACTATTCCTTTGGCAACACTTCCAGGAACGATGGAAAAAGTGAAAGCGTTTATCGGAAACTTGGCACGGTGCTCCTAATGTTGCCGTTGTAGGAGCATCCCTGATGATGACTGAATTTAGACGAGGGTTGATTACCGGCC
This sequence comes from Haemaphysalis longicornis, assembly GCA_013339765.2. Classification (NCBI taxonomy): domain Eukaryota; kingdom Metazoa; phylum Arthropoda; class Arachnida; order Ixodida; family Ixodidae; genus Haemaphysalis; species Haemaphysalis longicornis. The sequence goes on along the minus strand of CM023453.1, from coordinate 95,459,868 downwards.
GCAACGGACGCTTTTCTGATGGAGGCGAGGAGCAAAAGCGACCGTGTGTTCGATATTTCGGCGCACGTTAAAGATTCCCAGGTGGCCAAATTTGATCTGCAGTCCTGCACTACGGCGCGCCGCATTGTCTGTAGAATGTCGGCGCCTTAAACCCCACAATCAATCAATGGCGGAACGTAGGAAGCTTTTAAATAGTGCAGCTTTCTAAAACATCCTTTTCCCTACGGCTGAAGCAGGGAAAGGCTTGCAGCTGGTAGTGATAACACTTAAGGATATTTATAGAGAGAGAGAGGGAGAGAGAGGACAGAGAGAGAGAGAGAGAGTTAGAATAAACTTCATCTTCCCCTCGTCCTGATTGAGGTCACTCCGGATCAGTTAAGGGTGTCCTCAGGCCAGAATACTTCGTCTGTAGCCGGTCATCCATGTATTCTCTTAGTTGAAGCTGGGAGCAGGGTTAGCAGCTGGTATGCGTATCCACCCAGTGTGAAAGCTTGGGACTGGAAGGGACGTCTGGAGTATTCAGCCATGCCTTCTGCCCCACGTCAGGAACACTATGTGGAATAGTGTTCCTGAAGTGTGGCAGAAAGCGGATCCAGGCTGAGTATTTGGGGGGAAATATTTTGTGTCAGAGCTTGTTGTGAGGGAAGGGGTAAGTTTGGAGCTGGCGAAGCACGTGTGGCTTCTTCAGCGTTGGGGAGTTGCTTAACTTGGGGAGGAAACTGTTATGACTTTGAAAACAGAGCGTTGAATCATGGCCACAAAGAAAAGAACCAAACAGGACCTGTTTGTGGTCCTGTTTTAACGCGCTATTTCGAAAACCATGTCGCAATACCAACTCGCCCAACTCTCCATCCTGCTGCAGGAAACTGTTGGCAGGTTAGTGTGTAGTAAGAGAGTGTGATGGATCTTTAGTTTAAATAAAGAAACGTGCCGTGACCAGGATTGTAACCTTGGTTATTGCGGCCACAACGCAAGGTACTAACAACTATACGATCGCGGCTGCCCCAAAGTACACTGCAGCTGTCACAATCGAATCGGGTGTTCCCAAGGAGACGGAACTGGTACTTGTTTTTTCGCGAAATGGGATCGTGGTAAGAGGGTAGAGGAATTGTGCTGGTTCCCTGCTTTTTTGTAAGAATTGTTACTCTGCCTCTGTGTTTCATGAACCTTACGCTTCGTTAGTACAATCAAACTGCTATGCCTTTGCTTTTTTATTCTTATTTTTAGTTATGACCGTAGGGTGGAGCCTAAATGAATGTTTTGAATTGAGTGTTTTGAATTAATTGAGCTGGGGCCGATCTGGTTCAGGAAAAAAATATTAAGAAAAAACTCTCTAGGCGCCAGGCGCCCGGCACGGCCTTCTCGCAGTGGCTTTAAAAATGACTATTATGAATAACCTGTATTGGTCTGAGTCGATGTGCTGGCATTAGGGCACCCGCTCGCTGGGAGGCTTCCCTTAGTCTCGGGATGCCTTAGGCCAGCTGGCCCTCCGTACCCTCTCCCCCAATCGTCGCTGGTCCGAGAAGTTGGAGCTGGTAAGCCGCTCCACCCACTGCTCAGAGGTAGTGTTAGAGTTAGAAGTGAAGGTTGGGGATTTCTGGCACTCCCATACCACGTGGTACAGGGTGCCTGGTTGTGTGCACAATTGGCATTTTGCCTGGCATGGGGTCAACCGTGTCAACCGTATTCATCTGCTAGGGATGTCTGCTCATCAAAAAGGAAGATGGTTTGTACATGCGTTGTAAATAACATCCTAATATAGCTTTAAAAGCGTTACTCCTGGTCTTTGCTGCATTGCGTCTTCGGACGAGATCCCCCGGGGAAAATATTCCTAACAGTTTGTTGTTTTTGTGAATGACGCGAACGAGCTTATTGCAAGTTCCCGTGTAAAAAAAAGTAGTGCTTGCCGCGTCAGCAAACACCAGAAGAACAGTACCAAAATAATTAAAACGACATAATGGATAAGCTTATCCCCCGGAAGAAACACTTTGCATCCCAAAACTCCCTAAAACCGGAAACTTGAGGAAATCGGCGGTGACGGTTTCTATCAAGCACCCGCTAGCCTGCAGTTCCGAAACATCACAACGTTGACTCCGAAAAATTGCTTTTTAAGGCATTAAGAACCCCAACGACAACGGTGAAGTGCCTTCAGTCCGCACAAAAATACGTAGTGGGTGAACTTGATGCATCGAATAGCATCATCGTGTATATTTAGATTATTGTAAAGGAAAACCAAACAGCACAAAAATATACACAAATTAAGCTAGATCTACCAATTTGAGTTTTATAGCAAAATGTATTAGCCATTGTTCTTTGACGGAAACTAAAACGAGAAGCAACGTTAAAAATGAGAATACTAATACAGATTGAGTAAACAAATCGCGAAGGTGTATGTGAATCACTAAACAAACCCATAAATAGAAATTATAAAAAAAACTTGGAATGAATGAAAAAAAATCGCAAACGTGCTACATAAGCGTCAAGCGGTTAACAGAAAAACAACGATATCAAAAAGCGAATAATAAAAAATCAAACTCACGAAATCGCAAAGGTTCAATTCAACTAAAAAACCCCACCTTCGCGCGAGGGGAACCCTGTGGAGATGCGACGCATCTTGGGAGTTCACTTGGTGTTTCCGTTGGGTTGATTCTCTAATTACGTGAAACGTGTGAGGAACGCGTATGATGTATTCTTTATTTCTTTGGCCGGTGCTGGAACGACCGCGGCTATGACGCAACGTGGCGCGGCTGTGACGCAACACAATCCAATCCAAATCCAATCCAATCCAATCTAATCCAATTCAAGCCAAGCCAAGCCAACCCAACCCAATCGAATCTAATCCAATGCCCCTCGCGAGAGAGTGTTCGCTATCGGAGAGGAGAGGGGGTGAGCGGCGGAGAGCGCAGCTCGCGCGGCGAGGAGAATGGGGGAGGGGTGTGGACGAACAACAACAACGCCGTATGGAGGGACAAGACGAGTAAATGAGATGCATTCGCATCTAAAACACAATGGAGAAGCCATCGTAGAGAAACTGTATGTGTTGGTGAATTCCTCTAATTATTTAACAAAATGTAAGGCTCCTAAAAAGCAGAGACAGAGTAACAGTTTTTACAAAGTAGTAGGGAATCGTCGATTTTCTTTACGTTCTTGCTGAGATACCCCTAAGCGAAACAAAAACCAGTACTGGCTCCTTGGGAGCACCCGATTCTATTCCATGCTCTCCCCCGTCCTTCTGGGCAGCCGTGATCGTATAGTGGTTAGTACCTTGCGTTGTGGCCGCAAACACCCAGGTTCGAATCCTGGTCACGGTATGATTTTTTTATTTCCACTTACGATCCATCACATACTCTCTAACTACAGACTAACCCGCCAACAGTTTCCTCCCTCACAATACTACTCGCCAATGGTGAAAGAGTCAAGCATACTTCGTCAGCTCCAAACTGACACCTCCCCTCACAATACGCTTCGGAACGCAAAATCTCCCCTCGAACACGCACCTAAATGCACCTTCTGCTCTACATCAAGAATACCGTACCACATAGTATGGGCATGCCCGAACACTGCAGACCTTCCTTCCAATCCCAATTAACGTTACCCCTTCATAGTGGGCGGCGATGCTGACCACCTCCGACTTGTGCTCCCAGCTTCTGCTATGAATAGGGCAAGGCGCCGGCAACACTCGTCGTAGCCGGTACACCCAGAATAATCTTCTTTGATGTTTCTTGTAATTTGATTTAAACTGGATGTTAAATGCGCTCATTCCTGCAACTGAAAGAAAGCCAGCAAATACCCACAATGCTGTTTCAGTGATGTCACTTGAGCAGGCAACAAACGAAGTCGGCAAACAACACAACACCAATCGACACGTGGGTGAACAATGACTGAACGAGAATCGGTTAATTTTAGAACAAAAAATATGCAGTTAAAATATTTATTCCTAGTGCTAGCTTCCGTGCTAATCAGTAAAAACCACAGTATTACAATGTTCTAAAAAAACCGTCTTTCTCGTGCGGGTAAAGATGCAGCAACCGCCAGCTCGTGGGATAGGTACAGGTGCCGTCAGAAGTAACTGGAACAGGGAGCTGTGGCCGAATCACATAGGAGAACCGTGTAGCTTTACTGGCGGCAAACGAATGGACGAGAACACGCATGCGCGACCGCAGACAGCGATAGCCAACCTAAACCTCTCAAAATACTTTTAACCTATATTCGATCATTCTTTGCAGCATACTGGTCCAGGCGATGGCGCCTGCATATACATATAAACATATACACCTGCACATATACACCTAAAAATACACCTGCATGTACATATAAACATATAAACCTGCACATACACACCTAAAAATGTTGACAAAAAATTATTAAAAAAAAAACAAAAACAAAAAAAAAACCAAAGACGCCGTCAGATGTGTATCTGCTATCACATCCATCGCCGTGACCAGTATACTGCGAAGAATGCTCGAAGCCAGGTTAAAAGAACTGGTTTGAGATGTATACGTGGGCTATCGCCGTCGGCAGGCGCGCATGCGTGCTCTCGTCCTTTCGTTTGTCTCTGGTGCAGCTACACGGTGCTCCTAGGTGGTTCGGCCACAGCTCCCGTGTTACTATTACTTCTGACGGCACGTGTACAAAGAAGGTGAAACCACTTACTCTAAAGAGAAACTTTTTCCATGCTGATCTTACGAAAATTTTAGTGAATAACCATGGGAAGTTTCTGGGGGTGATTGCTCCTAAGAAAACACAGGGTATTCTTTTGAGTAATCGTTACGGCGAAGACGTAAGCGACTGCGAGTGCGCTGAATTATCGTATACACCAAAGAATCTAACAGTTCCCTTCCGATTTTGCCGTCCAGTATTGGTTCTGTAATGCCTAGTGTTCATTTCATCACTTTTGGAATAATATCCTCAATAGACAAACCGAAACTGTCTTTTTCAGCTGGATTAGACGATATTAACTTGACGCTTCTGAAAAATGGCCAACAGATACATGCAATTTCTTTCTCACTGTTTTTCTGTCTCTAAATATCAACAGGTAAATTATCTATCAACTGGAAAATAGGAAAGGTCATGCCAGTCTTCAAATCAGGCGACAAATCATGTCCGCTCAATTATCACCCCATTTCCTTAACAAGCCTGCCTTGGAAGATCACTTCATTTACGAGAAATTTACCTTGAATAAGTTCGTTATTAATTTCGAAAACATTTTTCAAAAACTTTTGTTTATGACCTGCATACTAACCAAGGCAATAATGTACTGACCGACGCCATTTTTCCTGATTTGGAAGAGCATTCCACAAAATACCCGATAACCGCCTGATGTTAAAACTTTCAAAATTAAACGTAGACCCAGAAACGTGTACTTCGGTCGGAGAAATCCTAACAAATCGTTTTCTAAGTTTTTAGTGGCCATTACTTTACCCTCGAGCAGTAACATCAGGCCTCCTGCAAAAGTCTGGTTTTCGCCCCTCATTATTCTTAATATACATCACCAATTTACTTGTGCATGTATATAGCACTATTTTTATGTTTTCGGACGATTGCTTAATACACCGTAAGATGACAAAACATATGCTCAAGTCCCATTGCAAGGACACATTACCCGTGTGCTTGAATGGTGCAGACTGTGGCCCATGATACTTAACCCGAATAAATGAAAATCGCTCTGTTTGCGCCGTCGACGAAGCCCTGTCATCATTTCCTTTCAGCTTATTAACGACCGTGTGGAAAGCGTCAACGTGGAATTCAATCTAAGCAAGGGTTTCTCATAGAGAGTGCATATTACTAAGGTAATATCATCGGCAAAGAGATCAGTCAGCTTCTTAAAACAACACCTACGTCGTGCACCCCCGCATTTAAAACTACTCACCTACAAACCTGTAATTCGTAACACCAAAAGTTGGGCTAGTTGGTAAATCATCTTGAAAGAAACACACACAGCGTGCAAAACAACAGGACGAAAGACGGAGGGATGTACAACACAAGCTCCACGACTTCCATCAAGCTCCACGAAAAGGAAGCAAAGATAGTTGGGTATATGCTTGCTTGAAATGTCAATTACTCGCCACGTGCGTCTTTTAAGTTGGAATGTGTGCTTGTTATTTAATCTTTTAGCGTATTACGGTGTGATGTGTCGCTTTAATCGTATGTTGTTCCTCTGCGCATGAGCACACTTGCGTGTATATCGCCTTTGGGTTTCTAATAAAAACTAGTTGAGAGTCAGCGCTTGTGTTGTACATCCCTCCGTCTTTCGTCCTGTTGTTTTGCGCGCTGTGTGTGTTCCTTTAATTCGTATCGAAATTGAATACGCGTCGCCTATCTCGAGACCTGATCAAGCATTTTTACCAACGTGCGCTAATCCATTTAATAGAAGTAACTTTCGTTGGAAAGTCTACGGACTGAGGTCTTGGAGCTCAAAAGCGACCTTTTGATACAACAAAATGTTTTAGAGGCATTTTAGAGGAACGAAGAGACACGAAAAAAAAACGCTCCGTCGAGCCGGATTCGAACCAGCGACCTATGGATACCAGTAAGACTCTTCTACAGTCCACCGCTCTACCAACTGAGCTATCGACGGGCACGAAGGAAAGTTTTTCCTAGAGCTTTTTGGGCGTGTTCGCCTACGATGGAGAAAGTAGAGCATGAATCAGCGGCAATGTACACGTGGTGCTCTTGAGGCGGGCACTGACATCAGGTAGGTTGTGCCGTTGCTCGCTGCATTGCCATTCATCGCAGCCAGGAGTTTCAATTGGTGGGAGCTGGTTTCTTGCGTTGAGCAGTGGTTTTCCAGCATATTGTTTTCTTTACCTGCTTTACAGCAACTAGATAACTTTAATGCCTGCAGCGCAGAGACGCGAATTGTGGAATGACGTGACAAAATATTCCGTGCCGGTAAGTTCAGTCTTTCAAGTGGGAGCTGTCTTACAAATACAAAACAGCGCAATTATCATCATTAAACATTTACGAAAGTTTGAGCGTGACATCACTGTTTCAGGGAGTTTTTTTCTGCTTTACTCATATAAATAACCCGCCGCAGTAGCTCAGTGGCTGAGACGTTGAGCTGCTCAGCACGAGGTCGCGGGTTCGATTCCCGGCCTCGGCGGCCGCTTTTCTGACGGAGGTGAAAAAAAAAGAACACCCGTGTGTGTGAGATTTCGGCGCACGTTAAAAATTTCCAGGTGGCCAAAATTAATCCGGAGCCTTTCAACTAAGGCGCTACTCATCGCCTGCGTTGCGTCGGTGCGTTAAACCATACAATCAATCACCTCACTGGAATAACCGCTTAATCACATAACGAGCATTATAAGCACAGGTAAGTAAATAAAGCTGGATAACGTTATCGGCAAAACCAAATTGATTTGCACCAATGATCCCGGGAATCTGGTGATAATTATAATTATTCGGCACGCAAATGACTGATCATGCCCACAACCCACAAGGGGATAATACAATTAGCATCACAAGGACGTGGGCTTCATTTATTGCTGCTGAAGCTCTCATTCGGACGTGCAGTTAACGTAATTATAACTACGGCATCGTTACAGGCAACTTCGCTATAAACAGTACTTTATTCAAAGAGGAGAAAATATGCTTCCCGTGTACTGCAGTATATATCTTGACAAACTTCGAATCACAAGAACCCGAATCAGGTGATTTCATTCAAGCTAGGTGTTATTATGACGAGGTTGTTGCAAATTAGCGGAGAGGAAGCGCAGCAGGTGACGTCAGACACGGACTGTATTGTCGAGACAAGTACATAAACAAGTACACAAATTTCGCACACACAGCAATCTAACCAATCGACTAAATGTCCCATGTAAAGCCCCACGCAATATACTAGTTCTCGCTCACGTGTGGGTGTCGATGGCTTCGGAGTTCTGGAACGGTGTGCTTGCCGTTGGCGCTGTCCTTTCAAGTGATGACGCGGCGCTGTTGCCCGTGCGCTCGTTGGTCACCGAAGAGCTCTGCGTTGCGGACGCTCGGGCCTTGCCAGTCTGGAAGATCATGGAGGAGGTGTGGCTCAAAGCGGAGGTACCCTGGGCGTTGGCGCCCGGCCGGTAACTCCCATCATTTATTGAGACACCCAAGTGGCTTGAAGACGCTACTTCGTGCGCCCAGAAGATAGGGATAGGACAGGACAGGAAAGGATAGGACAGGCCAGAAGGAGGACGTGGCTCGGCCTTGAGGTCTCCTGGATGATCGCGACCAGCAGAGAACTCGCCGATTACCCCGTCCTTCCTGCCTCCAACGTGCCACCTCGCTTCCGCGTCTCTTCATCTTCCGCCTTCTTCCCGGCGTGCTCTTTTTTTTTTCTGCCCTCCGCATGAGCGCTTCGTTGTCTTCACTTCTTACTCCGCCTCCTGGCTCTTAAACGCGCTTCCTCACACTAGGGTTCACTGTATAGGGAAAATATATGCCCCCATGCTTGCGAATAAAAAGAAAACATGAATAGATGAATAGAACAGGAACACACAACCCCAACAATAATAAATGCCGAAAGAGACAGAGCAGTATGAAATCAAACAAGGAAAGAGGCACTTCAATCCGATGAATCCGAAATTGCCAACGCTAGTGCGGGCTGCTCCGAAGCTTACACCGTTTCCAGGTCACCCGTCTGGATATGCATTTCCGCCAATGCTGCTCTCCTCGTCGTCCCACACGCGGCATGAGTTCGCGGAATCCTTTGTTCGCCTCCACAGTATATGGCGCTCACACACAGCAAGAGTGTACAGCGACGTAGATGGCCGTTCTTCAAAGCGGTATTTCAGAGAAAGTGCAGGACGTTTTGTTTAGGTTATTAAATCACAAGAAGTCTCCCCTGTGTTGCTGCCAAAAAAGAACAGTTTACGTCATTGACGGAATTTTAAAGGACATCACTAGCCCTCAGTGTGGCCGCATCACCAGGTTGTTGTTGTGTATCTTTTCTGCTGTTGATCTGTAATGTGTTGCGTATTGTCCAAACCGGGTAATAAAGAAAAAAAAGCGTCGATAGCTCGGTTGGTGGAGCGGTGGACTGTCGAAGCTCTCGCACTGATATCCATAGGTCGCTGTTTCGAAACCGGATCGGCGAAATGATTTTTGTTTGTTTGTACGAAAGCTTTTGATTTGCTCTGAAAGCAATGAAATTAAAGTATACTGAAAATGTATGCCTCTTCTGTGTATTCTAGTGTGTTTCTCTTTTTTCAGGTAAGGTTTAACCACTGCACATCTGCGCTGTTGGTCTCCGTCCACCGATCACAAGATTTTTCTACGAAGCGATTCTGCAGCAGCCGTAATACTGCGTGCAAGTAATATAATTTATTTGTTACAGACTGCAAAGATTGCATAATCATCTTTTTTTCAAAAGCTTGCTTTTTTCCTCAATATTATTTTTTCTCACAAGGCCGCATATCGCCTTGAATGGCGCTGCTCTATGCGACAGCTATGTTTCACTAACTCCATAAGAAAACTATTTTCTAGTTAACAAAGTAAAAATGATGTCTGCTAACGTTGTGTTTGTCTATCGCTTAGTTCCCTTTGACATTTTTTAAGTGTGCTCAGCAACCGGTAAAACCCAGCCCCATTGGCAACAAAACTCTGCTCACCAATATTTGCCATTGCTTATTCACCTAGATGTTTTAGCGAATGAATTATATATAAGAGCTATTTATCACACAAAAATTGCAATTTAACGCTACTTTTAATGCGAAAAAGTAAAGAATCTAGGTGCTGGGACTCGAACCATTGCGTTAGAAACTAAAGGCCGGTGTGTTCCCTTTGTGCACAAAAGCGGGGTGGACAAGAACACTTTTTAATTGTCGCCTAAAACATGTCCTGCCAGTACAAAAAACTGTATGCAACGAGCGCAGGGATTGGAAAAACGCTCTCCGTTACGGTAGGTACTCCTTTTCTATTTACGTTCTGTACGAAGATAAAATAAAGCAGACGGCTCGGAACCAGCTCGAGCTCTGCTGCCTTGAGGCCTTTACAGAGGAATACGCCTGTATTATAAATATCAAAATGCTAAAGTGAAGACACGTGCATTCATTCTTGCACCGTTTCCCTCATGTAATTACGCTCCGGCAAAAAAAAGTAGAAATGGGATATTTAACAAGGTAATTAAAGAAATCATGTCAGCGTATGCTTTAAAACAGACCATAATAGTGTGCTGGGTGCCTGGACACTGCTGAATTCCTGACAATGAGCTCGCTGACCAAAACGCCGCCGCAGCAGCACTGCGCTGTAAAATCGATGTTCCTCAGCTGTCCTATCTTGGCATAAAACCGCTCATTCGTAAGGCACTACGAAAACGCTGGCAGCAACACTGGGACACACAGACAGAAAACAAACTCCACACTATAAAACCCCAAATTGGCAGCTACTACACAGAAAAACATCACAGAACAACAGAAGTGTACATGAGCAGACCACGTATAGGTCATAAATATGCCACTTATTCCCGTCTTTTAAATGGAGCCCCACCGCCACGATGCAACAGTTGTGGGCATCGTCTGTCAGTAATGCATGCTCTCATTGAATGTCCGCACTTCCACAGTGCGAGAAGGAAGCATTTTCGGGAAGTGCACACTCACATGATTCCACTTCACCCATCATTGTTTTAGGCGATGAACCCTTCATTCCAAGCAAACGTCTGTTTGCTTACCTTGGAGACATTGGAATTTTAAAAGTCATCTCATACCACATGTTAGCAAAGCCCCTCAGTGGGGGTAGCTTTGATTGAACATTCATTCTTTACTCTAACGTCATAACTATCTGGCTCACTCCAGAGTTTTTTTTTTAAATAAGGGGCTCTATACACCCCGCAGTATTCTATTACATTTCTATTTTACTTAAAATTTTACACCAGAAACGACCGACACAACCATTGTGTTGGCGCTCTTTGGCCTTCGTTGCCCTTGCGCCGGAAAACAAACCAACATCATCATCATTTCCCTCGTCTATGGTGCCCGATATGCAGCTCTTATCCAATGAAGTCTAGCGCTGGCTAAGATTGCTGGACCATCGCAATGGTGTCGCAGGAATAGTTTTCGTCCTGTTGTTTTATTTCTTTTACAGAGACGAGAAGGAAAAAAACGCGGAGCGCGCACTTCCCTTCTTTTGTGGCAAGCATTTTGCTACATCACCTTCTGACTTCACCTCATGTCGCAAACCCCGCGGGAAGTTTCTTTTACAGTGCGTGTAACGTCTTATCACCCGATTTTAAAACTAAACTTCATGCTGCGGAAAAAACACGTGGAATACATTAGCATCGAGCCGGTGTTTGTTCATTACTGTACACGCGTCGATGATTCTCGGGATAAATTTTGCCCAGGCATAACTCAAGATCAAAATCTTCTCTAGATTTTAGGATTTCTTCTACGCGGACTATTGGGAATTTCCGGCCCACAATAATAGAGTGCTATGGACGTACGGAAGCGTACCTCGGCAAAACTGGGCGCCACTCACTCATACTCGCACCAAAAACCTATTTTCGCCACGCACTCACTCGCTCTGACGCTCACTACGCGCCCTCGAACACCCCCACCCACTCGCGCTAACGCTCACCACTCACAATAACCACTCGCACCAACTTGCGCTCACGCTCATTGCTCGCCGTGACCACTCACACTCACTTGCGCTCACGCTCACCACTCGTCGTCACCACTCGCACTCTCTCACGCTCACCATTCGTTCTCACTGGCGTTCTCGCTCACCACTTGTCGTCTCACATCGCACGCGAGTGTGTTCAGCAGACCCCCCATGAGTAATGAAACGAACAGTATTAGTGTATTACCGCGTCAGCAGGCCATCCAAATCATATTCCTAATTGAGCACGCCACCAGAGAATTAATTCAGAGTGCACCAAAGAAGGAGCTCATTAACGACAAATTTCCGTAGCTAAAACCCATACTGCCATTAGCAACCACTACAGCTACCGGCTCCTGCGACGAATAGCCAACAGCCAGTACAAGAGCAATGGCGGAGCTCACCGTTGTAAGCCCCGCAAATGGCGCGAGTAAAGAAAGTACACTCGCGAGTGTTGAGCGGGGGTCCCCGCGAGTTGCGCCAGCACACGCGAGGGGTGAGTGGGGCTCGCCGCGGGTGGCGCTCGCACTCGTGAGTGGTGAGCGGGGGTCCCCGCGAGTTGCTCCACCACACGCGAGGGGTGAGTGGGGCTCGCCGCGGGTGGCGCTCGCACTCGTGAGTGGTGAGCGGGGGTCCCCGCGAGTTGCTCCACCACACGCGAGGGGTGAGTGGGGCTCGCCGCGGGTGGCGCTCGCACTCGTGAGTGGTGAGCGGGGCGGGGCTACTGCGTGTGGAGCTCGCACTCACTCGCGCTCACACTCTCCACTCCAAAATGATGGCGAGGTTCACTCACCACTCACTCATGAACGGTGAGTGGGGGTGTGAGAGTCCACTCGTAAATGAGCCTGCCAACCTATGTAAGGAGGTGTTTAGGCGGTGCCTTCGAATTTTACCTATACAATAAACAGTCGCCTAAACAAAATTGCGTTGTTCTCGCGTTATTCGAGGTTTGTCAGGGGATTAACTGCAGGACATGGAAAGCATATACTCTCCACTTTAAATAAAGTATTGCTTATCGCAAAGTTTGTTGCCTGTCCCGATGCCGTATTTATAACAGCGGGTAACTGCACGTCGGAATGACAGCTTCAACAGCAGCAAATAAAAATCGAAGTCCTTGTGTGGTGGATTGTATTATCGCCTTGTGGTTTGTGGACGTGATCAGTCATTTGTTTTCTGAATAATTAATAATATCACCAGATTCCCGGGATCATTGGTGCAAATCAATTTGGTTTTGCCAAAAGCGTTATCCTGCTTTCTTTAATTACCTGCACTTTTAATAGTCGTTATGTGAAAAAAGCGGTTATTCTATGTGAATAAAGCAGAAAAACTCCCTCAAACACTGATGTCACGCTCAAACTGTCGAAAATGCTTAATGATGATAATTGCGCCGTTTTGTATTTGTAGGACAACTTCTGCTTGAAAGACTGGACTTAACGGCACGGAATATTTTGTCAAGTCTTCCCACTATTCCTTTGTTTGCGCTGCAGGCACTAAAGATGCCAACTTGCTGTAAAGTAGGAAAAGAGAAAAATAGGATAGAAATACACTGCTCAATGCGAGAAACAAGTCTCCACCAATTGAAACTCCTGGCTTCGATGAATGGCAATGCAGCGAGCAACGGTACAAGCTACCTGATGTCAGTGCCCGTCTCAAGGACACCGCGTGTACATTACCGCTGATTCGTGCTCTACTTTCTCTGTCATCGGCGAAGACGCCGAAAAAGCTCTAGGAAAACCATTCCTCCGTGCCCGTCGATAGCTCAGTTGGTAGAGCGGTGGACTGTAGAAGACTCTTACTGGTATCCATAGGTCGCTGGTTCGAATCCGGCTCGACGGAACGTTTTTTTATGTCCCTTCGTTCCTCTAGTGCGTCTCTTAAACATTTCGTTGTATCAAAAGGTCCCTTTTTTGCTCCACTACCTCAGTTCGTAAACTTTCCTAAGAAAGTTACTTCTGTAGTAAACTTGAAAATATTGTTCCAATGTGGAATCCACACCAATCTTACTTTTTTGACGCCCTTGAAGCCATTCAGAATCGCGTGGCTGGCTTCGTAACATCCCAGCACAATTTCCGCACAAGTGCTACTACTATAAAAATATTACTGTCCCTCAACTCCCTGGATCTTAGACGAAAAAAGCATGCCTCAACTTGTTCCTAGAACTGTATTTCAGTTTTGCTTACTTACATATCTCCCTTTTTCTTCAGCCAATTCGAACTTCGCGCAGTCTTTTTAATTCCTTGAGGGTTCGAAATTTCAATGGTTTGACTAACGCTTTCAACAAATCCTTTCTTCCGTTAAGTATTGAAAATTGGAACCACTTCCAAATGCAGTAGCCGATGAGCGAAATCCTCTCAAGTTTAAAACATTGCTCCAAACACGTTTGAAAACCATATCATCGTAATGTCTGTGTATTAGATGCATGGTCAGCTGCTGTTTTATATTTTGCACTTTCATGCCAGTTTGAATTGTGCTATCAGTTGCGTAACGAGTTTTTGTATACTACAGCACTGTAGTCCAAATTTTAGAATTATATCTCACTTTGTGTTCTTGGTCTGCAATTGCCTTTGTGTATGCTTGTAATACTCCCCCCTCCTTATGTAATAGACCGCCAGGCCCCCTTAAGGGCAAATAAATGGTGATGATGCAGGTGAAATTTTCATTCAGTGTTTGCAGCGCATTATAGGCTAGCTGATTGATACGTCATTGTTTCGTACAGTGGCATTGCAAAAGATAATTTTCTCGGGGACACCGTGTGATGGATGTTGAGCGCAAATAAAAAACCATGCCGTCACCAAGATTCGAAACTGGGTTATTTCGGCCACAACGCAAGGTACTAACCACTATACGATCACGGCTGCCCAGAAGGACGTAGAAGCGCTCAAAACAGAATCTGGTACTCCCAAGGAGCTAGACCTGGTTTCTGTTTCGCTTAAGGGTATCACAGTAAGAATATAGAGAAATTCGATGACTGCCTGCTATTTTGTAAGAATTTTTCACTCTGCTTTTGCGTCTGTGGAACCTTACGTTTCGTTAAAAAAAGCTAAAGCAATCTACCAACACAGGCAGTTTCTCTGAATTTTGCTTTTTCATATCTTGTATGTTTATTGATCTGCCGGTGGAGTGTAGTTGAACCTTCGTGATTTCGTGAGTTTGATTTTTAGTTATATATTTCATCTTTCTTTTTATGCCAAGCGGAGAGTTGTTAGATATGTACTTTTGCAATTTGGTTCATTCATATCAAGTTTCTTAGAGTTTGTGTTTTTCGCTGATTGTTTTTAGTTATACAGGTAATCCTTTACGTTTTCTTGGTTTTTTTTAAGTAGTCTTACTTTTTACGTAGTTTCTCTTTTTTCGTTTCCTGCAACGGTTAACAGTTACTTCATTTTCTTGTAAAACTCAAGTTGGGCGATTTAGCTTGACTTGTGTATATTTTTTGTGCTGCTTGGTTTTCTCTTACAACGATCTAAATATGCACTATGATGCCTGTTAGATCCATCAAGTTCACCCACTACGCATTCTAGTGAAGATTGATGGCACTGTGGCGTCCGTAGTGGGGTTTGTAATGAATGGGCCCAGGATTGGCGTGAAAGTCACGAGTCAGTGGCCAGTGCGTGTGCGAGTAAACGTTGCTTTATGCATGACACGAAAGAAGCAGAAGTTAGGGCACGAAAGCAAGTACGCGAGACGAAAGATATCAGCGTTAAAAAAAGGCACGAGGCTAACGGAAATGTCCGCAATAAAGAAAGCAAACGTCCTACGGGGTTTTGTCGCAGCCCCTCGAGGTGTTGCAGTCCCGATGCGTTCGGAGTCGATGAGGACGTCACGGCGAGGCTGGCTCGATGACCGGTTCTATAGTTCATATCACAAGCTAGCTGCAGCATTGTGGAGGCTACATTGTTATGAATAGCGCGCCTAACTCGCCGTGAAGGGGGTCCTGAAAGGACACTCCCTCCTCCCCTCTCGGCAAGTGGCACCGCAAGGCCCCGGTTCCTTTTGTCGCTTCCTTCGCGGTGAGTTAGGCGCCCTGAGGGGGACAACAATCTAGCCTCCACAGTGCTGCAGCTAGCTTGTGATATGAACTATAGGCCCCTTCGTAACCAGGCGCGGGACGTCGGGCAGGCATCGTCGACCTTTCCGATGAGTCACAGCTCGAGGGCGTAGCAGCGGGTGTGAGCGGAGGGTTCCACCTCCAGGTGAATCCGGACCCGCGCTCTCTCGCCCAGCGCGTCACCAGCTCCAGGCACGGCCAGCCCACGGGTTGTCGGGATCAGCGGCGGACGGCTCTCGGGAACAGCAGCAGTTGCGCTCCGGGTCTTCCCCGAAACGATCACAGGGCCGCGCTCTCAAGCCCAGCGCGTCACAGGCGTCCCCTGATCACCGGCCTGGTTCGATTTTTCTGCACGCACTCGTTGCAGCTGCGCGCTCGGTCTCCTCTTCTTCCTCGTCCACCGGCACTACATCACAGGGTTCTCACCCAAGAATTCTCACGCCTTAAAAAAGAATTTACCGAAGTCAACGTGATGAAGTTGCGGAAATTGAAGCTAGTAGTTGCTTGATAGAAACATTGGCGGCTGATTTCATCAAGTTTTCGGTTGGACTGGGTTTTTTGCTGCAAAGAGTTTCTGCCATGGCGTAAGGTTTTCCATTACACCGTGTACATCATTTTGGTACTGTTCTTTTGTTGTTTGCTGGCGCTTCCACAACTACTCTTTTTACACGTGAACTTGCAATAAGGTGGTCGTTTGCGTCATTCACAAAAACGACCAACTCTGAGGAATATGTTTTGGAAGGCTCTCGTCCAAAAAAGCAATATAGCAAACATCAGGAGTCGCTGTTTTTGAGCTGTATCGAGATGTTATTTACAACGCATGTACAAACCATTTTCCTTTTTCATAAGCGGTTGTCCCTAACTGAGAATTACGGTTAATACGCAGTTTCTAAATCGTGTCAAAACTCAGAAAACTGCCATGCACTAAATTTGCTGGTTAATAGTTTTAGTTTTTCTCGTATACAGTTCATTAGTTCATAAGAGTTCAAATGTTCTCTGAACTCCTCCCACGTAGTATTTATTTATAGAAAATACGAATGACGTTGGCACCTGTTGCTAAATATTTCTATAAGCTAACGTACTGCTATCGTGAAGCAGCAGAATTGCTATGACACACGTGATGTGCTTATTACGCGTTACCAGGTAATTAGGTATTTTTTGATACCTTCCAAGAATACAGCTTAGAACGGGGAACCTTCTAGAACAGACTCCTTCGGTTTTAATATGCGTCAATCAACGTTTCTAATTAAGAGCGCAAATTACTTGTAATAATTGTAATTTAGGGTTAGTCGGAAAGTAACCGATAATCTGAAGTATTTTACAAAATGCCAGTTTCATTTATTCATTTGTTTTTTTTTTGTTTGATTTTTGAATTCTGTGACTTGCAGAATTTGCGAGAAGGCGACAAGTCAATTTATATCGAGGAACCCAAGGGGACTCCAACCCCTGCGGGCTGGCGTATAGAATCAATCCCTCTTGCGTATATCTAAGCATTTTAAGCATTATTATGAAATGCTAATACAAAATTTAGTAGCTTAATTGAGTTTCAATGATACTGCGATGCACTGAGAAATAGAGTGGAGATACGTCTGCTTATGCACAACGCGAGGCGTTCTCCGTTGCGGTGCCCGTCGGGGGTGTAGCTCAGATGGTAGAGCGCTCGCTTAGCATGCGAGAGGTACGGGGATCGATACCCCGCACCTCCACGTATTATTTTTTTTCTTTGATCGCATGCACAGCGAACGACGTTTCTGGACGCTGAACGCACGGCCCTTGAAACCCAGTGCGGTTTCGTGGTTTGTCAACCGACCGTTTCGTCACCTAACAAGGTTTAGCCGGCGAAGTGGCAGTGAGCGTATGTATATTCACGTCTGTTTGAATAATTCATTCTGAGGGAGCAGCGCAAACTAGACAGGACAAAGGGTAGGACACAACAAGCGCTCGTGTTGTGTCCTACCCTTTGTCCTGTCTAGTTTGCGCTGCTCCCTCAGAATGAATGTATACCAACTGGCCCAGTTCTCGACCTTGTTGCTGTTTGAATAAGTTGTGAAATTATAATTCTTATACAGGAGCGGATGATGAAGCTCATGACCAAGTCAGTTTATAGTTATAGATAGTTACAGTATTGAAGTAGATCGGTCGATCTTCCTACAGCAGGAGTTTCTTGTAGCTAGCGCGTGGACGGGCGCTCTTACGCAAGTTAGGTATCTGGTGGAATGCTAAAGATTTACCCAGCCGACGATGAAGTGAAAGAGTTACGGCTCGTTATACCAAATTGGTCGCGGGTTCAATTCCCGGCCGCGGTGGCCGCTTTTATGATGGAGGCAAAAAGCAAAAACGCCCGTGTGTACGAGATTTCGGCGCACGATAAAGAACCCCAGGTGGTCAAAATTAATCCGGAGCCCTCCACTACGGCGCGCCTCATCGCCTGCGTTGCGTCGGCGCGTTAAACCCCACAATCAATCAATCGTTATACCAAATTCGCATACCGTGACTGAATGGACAATGAAATGAAGACACACATCCACCAGGACCACGTGCCACGAAGAACACCAAGAAACCTTAATCGAAGTACCGGCACTTCTCAAATCAGTGTTCAGTGTGAAAGTGTTTGAGTGAGACATAGAAGTCAACAAATGCGATGTTCTATCACAGCTAGAACTCGGTAGGCTCTAAGTGAAGTTCAAATTTTACCACGATTGAACGTGGCGCCGAATAGCAGCAGCCGATTACGCTGGTATGGGTCAGGGATGGAGGTTCCTGTTTTGAGTTTGAACCCGCCCTGTCTCCTTGGTCTTAGTCCTGTTTTTTACGCGCTGTCTTTCTACTTAAAAGACGCATCCGTAAGTACCGCAATAACACGCTGGGATGGAAATTATATATCCAGGTAAAAATGCGGACAACGTCTAATTAATGAGAGGTTATCTTCAAAATGTGCAAGTTTAAAAAAAAAAACTCCTCGCATTTCTTTTTTTACAAAGCAGTGGGCCCAAAAAGGTGGGCTGTTTGAAGGCGGTCACTACCCCTCATGATGTTCCGTATCCATAACGTCTCGTTTCGCCTGTGTGGCATCCACCAGCAGGTCAGCCGGTTTGCCTTTTGTGTCTCCTGAGCTGGCTTCGTAGTTGGCGTGGCTCCATTAGCCTGCCCTGAAAAGCGGCACAGTGGACGGAGAAATACAAGCCGTGCTGCAAAAAAGATTGGCGAAAGGGCAGTGTAGGGTTATCGTACCTATCTAAACTTCATTCAGGGTTTTGTCTGTCCTGAAAGGTTGGACTCCAGACGTTGGGCGGCTGAGATAGAACAATTGAGCGACAAAGCAGCCAGCCTGTTGCTCAACAGCTGACGCAGCTACGCCGGTTGGCTCGCTCAAAACGTTCACTAAATAGAAATAATATACCTCGTGTATGTTCCAGCCAACCCATTTTTTCACTGAATATTTTTACTCCAACCGACCGAAACAAATTGTTTTGAGCCCACATTTTGAATCGCACGTTTTGAACAAACGTTTGGAACAAACGTTTCGAAGCTCAGTAAGTAAGCTTTTGTAGCGAAAATAAACACTGAATTGGCATTTCGGGTTTTACTCGGAATATCAGCTATCAAAAACAGAATGGTTTGTGTATTAACAGCGAATCTGTTTAGTCAGTCGTATTTTGTCTCGTATGAAGTTAAAAATGCAATGAAATTGCCGAGTGCGCGCGCGAGAGCGCGGGCATCGCTGAGAACGCCCGGCATGCAGTTATCAAAGCGAAGAAAATGCCTAGCGCTCGTGTGTGTGCGCCTAGCAATGACCGCCCAACGTCCCCTATGCAGGTTTGTCAAGCCAACCATACCTACTTAGGGAGACTGGCCGAGATTGCGGTGACGGCATGGGAGTTAAAAACCATAGAAAATGATTGATTGATTGTAGGGTTTAACCCGCCGACGCAACGCAGGCGATGAGGCGCGCCGTAGTGGAGGGCTCCGGATTAATTTTGACCACCTGGGGATCTTTAACGTGCGCCGAAATCTCGTACACACGGGCGTTTTTGCTTTTCGCCTCCATCAGAAAAGCGCCCGCCGCGGTCGGGAATCTAACCCGCGACCTCGTGCTCAGCAGCGCAACGCCTTAGCCACTGAGCCACCGCGGCGGGTTAAAAACCCTAGAAAATTCCGAGGGCGCGTGTGTGCGTGTGTGTGTCCAAATTTCCAACGCGGGTATGGCGTCTTCCGACTTCGTCATCCAACTTTTCCTGGTATCATTAGGCAGTCCTTGAGTCCGCAAGACAACAAACGTCACGTGAACTCATGCTCTCCAAATGACATCGACCACATTTCCATGGCTTGGAATATTTCTATCTGCTAGAGGCGCATCTCAAACGGTGTGTGCATAAATACGGGACATGCGCACCTTGCCAGAAAAAAAAAAAAAAACCTGAAAGGCGAAAAGCACATTTGGCAGCATTTGGCAGCAATAGGAAAAGCATATAAAAGTGGTTCATTTTTACACCTCTAACTAAAGGCGTAAGCCCAACCGGCCTGAAATAAAAAAAACGCAAAGAAGCTACAAAGCCACGCAACGACGATAACCGAGCTGCCGGCGGTCTGTATTAGTTGACTGACGTACTGGACCTGCACCTACTGTCTCCCGTCCAAGCCGTTTTCGAAGACACGCCACATGCCGTTCTCAAAAACTGGGAAAATAGTAAACTGAACGAGGACTTTACGATAATTGTCGGGCTCTGCGTCCACGCTGCTAAACAAGGTGCTGTAAACGAGTTAAAGTGAATTTTATCGCCTCACGGCGTCAAGGGCTGTAGGCATTGTTAGGTCGGTCCCAGCAGGCTATGTTTGTCCTGGTTTTGCGGAGCCTCCGGAGCGCGCCTGCGCAATGTAGCGGGTAGAGCCGGCGCGCGGGAATAAGAGTTATAGGTGCGCTTCGTGCAAAGTGACAATGTCACGTGGTAGTGATTTTGAACGATTGCGCGCCTTCCGAGGGAATTACGCTATTATAACGACTACAGGTTAAGCTGTGGCGAAATGTGTATTATTGTGGAAATGGTATGCCGTACGTTTTGATAGTTTCAATTTTTAAAAAATATTTTCTTATATTTTATTTGTTCAAAATTTGTTCTTCAAATTACCTGATTTTACGTTATTACAACGATTATATTAGGAACTTTCCCCAAAATCTGCATTATTGTGGAAATTCTGGGCATCGCACGGTTTGCCATTATCCGTAATTATTTTACATTTTTCTTATTGCTTTGTTTTTCAAAATTTTGTTCGACCAATTATGTGCATTTACGCTATTATAACGATTACAGGGGGAACTTTTTCGAAAAATGCTTTAGTGTGGAAATAGCATGCGGTATACGTTTTGACATTCTCCGGATTTTTTAAATATTTTTATTATTTTTTAGTCTTTAAAAAATTGGTTCCACCAATTATCTACATTTACGTTATTACAACGATTACATTGGCACTTTACGAACTGTGCATTATTGTAGAAATGCGGGGCGTTACACGGTTCGCCATTTTCCGTAGGTATTTTATATTTTTCTTATTTTTCTAGTTTCCAAAAGTTCGTTCGAACAATTATGTCCATCTACTCTATTATAACGACTACAGGTGGAGCTTTCCCGAAATCTGCATTATTGTGAAAATGGCATGCGGTTATACGTTTTGGCATTCTCGGTATTCTTAATATATTTTTCTTGATTTTTATTTTTTCAAAATTTTGTTCGACAAATTATCCAGTTTACGTTATTACAACGATTACATTTTGATCTTTCGCGAAATCTGCATTATTATGGAAATGCAGGGCGTAACACTGTTCGACATTTTCTGTAAGTATATTGTATTTTTCTTATTTTTTTAGTTTTAAAACAAAGCTTTCTACCTCTACCAGCCAACGGTTATTTCGTGGCGTGCGGGACAAGAAACTCCCAACGCGTCTGGGGAGGCAGAGGGCGCTTTTTCACTCACGGAGCACACTGCCGATGGCGCGGCGATAGTGCGATATTACCTAGCGTTCCCCGTGCTCCCCCGGCGGGAACGCAAGCAGGACCCTTCCGTAGGCTTTGTCGTCTGCTTTATAGACGGTGTTGGACTTGTTTTGGTGCAGTTTGGCGTCCATCGCGCGCTTACTTTGCACGACTTGATTCAACAGTACCTCCTGGGTAACCCGGACTCGACAGAATAAAGTGGTCGTACGGAAAAGATACGTTAAGGATTCGTTTGCAGGGCGGGAAACAAAATGTAGAAACCACTTACAGACATCTGGCTGCTAGGGAAACGCCACCTTTTGCGCACTGCTTGTCACGAATGGGACTGCGTTTTCTAAGTTGCTGAATACCAATCGAGGTGTGTTTTAACAGGTATTACAAAAGACGAATGAAGCAACTGGTCCTGAAAAATAATGATTACAAAAGTTCCGCCAGCTTTCTCGCAATTCTCAAACTTAGGAAACTATTTCGTTTAAATCGGTATAAATGGGAATCACTAAGCTCACATGTAGGATTGTTTCGGTGTCTGCGCTTGTGTCGCGCTGTGGTGTAGCCCCGAGCTAGCACATCAGGATGGCTAGGTTCCGCTGTCTCACCCTTCGAAACACGCTCCTATCGTTTTCTTTCTTCCGACTCACAGCCGGGCTACAGGCTACAGCGGCGGTGTACTCCACTTGATCCCGGCACTGGCCGACGCTGCTGCATTCTGGACGGCGCCCCCACGAACCCACCTTTCCACGAAGCTATGGGAGAGAGCCTTGGCCAGCTCCGGCCTCGAAGATCAGCTGCACCTGATCGAAAGGGCTGTCGACGCGGCCCGAGCTCAAGGCAACCTGGAATGAGGACGCCTTTCTGAAGCATTTTCTGGATTTAAAGTTTATTCTCTCTCTCTCTCTCCCGTTTCACTGTTTCTAGAGTCACGTGTGTTAATTCAAGTGACGTCGCATGTGGAATTGTTGTGTGTGTTGTGTAAAGCTTAGCTTTCCAGCCACCTTCACAGCGTGGATTGGAGCCATTTTTTTTTTAAATTTCGTTCGACTAATGGTGTTCATTTTCGCTATTACAACGATTACAGGTGGAACTTTTCCGAAATCTGCATTATTGCTGAAACGGCATGTGGTATACGCTTTGAAATTTTCTTTATTTTTAAAATATTTTTCTTATTTTCCAGTAGTTCAAAATTTCGTTCGATTATTCATCTCCATTTACGTTATTTCAACGATTATATTTGGAATGTTCGCGAAATCTTCATTATTGTGAAAATGCAGGGCGTTACACGGTTCACCATTTTCCGTAATTATTTTACATTTTTCTTATTTTTTTCGTTTTTCAAAAATTTGTTCCACAAATTATGTCCATATACGCTATTGGAACGACTACAGGTGGAACGTTCGCGAAGTCTGCGTTATTGTGGAAGTGGAATTCCGTATACATTTTGACATTCTCGGTGTTTTTGAAATATTTTTGAATTTTTTGTTTTCCAAAATTTCGTTCGACCAATCATTTCCATTTACGTTATTACAACAATTTAATTCAGAACTTTCGCAAACTATACATTATTTAGGAAATGCAGGGCGTTACATGGTTTGCATTTTTTCATAAATATTTTATATTTTTCCTATTTGTGTAGTTTTTCAAAATGTTATGATGATGATGATGATGATGATCGCTATTGGTTTCCACTTTGTAGCGGGGTGATGAGATGTCGTCTTACCATAAAGGACTAATATACCTATGTTTTATACTGTTCGTTTAATACTAGCGCGGCTCTTGGGGCAGGCACAAAATACTTATCAGGCACAAAATACTTATTTTTTTCTGTTACAGGTGGTAGCTGTCCCACGCAATATTCCCCTCTCTGCTTTTCGTCCACCAGCATTCTAATCTTCTTTTCGTCGCCTCGACAGCGTTGAAGTTATCTTCGTTTTTGGTACTCTTAAATCCAATGGCTTCTGGAAGCCGAATATTTCCCTCATGTAGATTAACTTTTGACCAATTATGTCCATTTATTCTATTGTGATGACTACCGGTGGAACTTTCGCGCCATCGTGCATTATTGAGGAAATGGCATGCCGTATACGTTTCGACATTCGCCTTATTTTTAAATATATTTATTGGTTTTCCGAAATTTCGTTCGACCAATTATCTCCATTTGAGTAATTACAACAATTTAATTCAGAACATTCGCAAACTCGCATTATTGATGAAATGCAGGGCGTTACACGGTTTGCCATTTTCCGTAATTATTTTAGAGGCACGAAGGAGTTTAAAATAACAAAAAAAACGCTCCGTCGAGCCGGATTCGAACCAGCGACCTATGGATACCAGTACAAGCCTTCTACAGTCCACCGCTCTACCAACTGAGCTATCGACGGGCACGGAGGGAGGTTTTTTCTAGAGCTTTTTCGGCGTCTTCCACGACGACGGAAAAAGTAGAGCACGAAT
Source organism: Haemaphysalis longicornis (assembly GCA_013339765.2). Taxonomy (NCBI): domain Eukaryota; kingdom Metazoa; phylum Arthropoda; class Arachnida; order Ixodida; family Ixodidae; genus Haemaphysalis; species Haemaphysalis longicornis. The sequence continues at coordinate 95,435,820 of CM023453.1, read as the reverse complement.
CAGCGGTAATGTACACCCGGTGTCCTTGAGACGGGCACTGACATGAGTAGCTTGTGCCATTGCTCGCTGCATTGCAATTCGTCGCAGCCAGGAGTTTCAATTGCTGGAGACTTGTCCCTTTAGTTATGAAGTGTTTTTCTAGCCTATTGTCTTCTTTACCTACTTTACAACAAGTTGACATCTTTAGTGCCTGCAGCGCAAAGAAGCGAAGAGTGGAAAGACGTGACAAACTAATCCATGCTGTGAAGTACAGTCTTTCAAGCGGAAGTTATCTTATACAAAACGGCGGAACTATCTCCATTAAACATTTTCGCCACTTTGAGCGTGGCATCAGTGTTTCAGGGAGTTAATTCTGCTTTACTCACATAGAATAACCGCTTTTTCACATAAGGCCTATTAAAAGTTCAGGTAAGTAAGGAAAGCGGAATAACGTTAATAGGCAAAACCAAATTGATGTGCACCAATGATCGCGGGAATCTGGTGGTAATAATAATTATTCGGAAAGCAAATGACTGATCACGCCCACAACCCGCAAGGCGATAATACAATCCTCAACATAAGGATGTCAGCTTCATTTGTTGCTGCTAAAGCTGTCATTCCGGCGTGCAGTTAACCGTCGTTATAACTACGGCATCTGGGACACGCAACTAAGTTCGTTATAAGCAGTATTTTATTTAAAGCGAAGAGTATACACTTTCCAGTTACTGCAGTAGCCACCATGGCAAACTTCGAGTCACAAGAACCCGAATCAGGTGATTTCGTTCAAGCTAGGGTTCACTGTATATGGAAAATATGAGGATACCTCCGGACGTCCATAGCCCTCTGTTATCGTGGTCCAGAAAGTCCCTGTAATCCGCGTAGAGGAAATCTTAAACTGGAGGGATTAATTTTCATCTTGATTTAAGCCTTCGCAAAATGTATCCCGGAAAGCATCGACCCGTATACTGTGTAGAACGAACACCTGCTTAATACCGTGACCCCACACATGTATTTTCTGCAGCATGAAGTTTAGTTTTATAATCGGGCGATAAGACGTTATACGCACTGTAAAAGAAACTCCCCGAGGGGTTAGCGAAATGCGGTGAAGTCAGAAGGTGATGTGGCAACATGCGTCCCACGAAATAGGGAAAGCTGTATAGCTTACCTTTGTAGCCGTACGGCTGCATTAAGGTGGATGTCACACTTTCATTCACAGAAACTTACTCCACCTTGGGGATTTCCCCTAAATCTGGTCGAAAAATTCAGATATCGCGGAAGTTCTACCTGTAATCGCTATAATGGCGATAATGGAAGTAGCTCGTAGTACGAAATTTTGAAAAAACTAAGAAATAACATAAAAAATACGGAAAAGGGTGAAAAGTGTCGCCCCCTGCATTTCCACGATAACGCAGATTTCGCGAAACTTCCACCTGTAATCGTTATAATAACGTAAATGGATATAATATGTAAAACAAAATTTTGAAAAACTAAGAAACAACATAAAAAAGACGGAAAAGGGCGAAAAGTGTCGCCCCCTGCATTTCCTACAATAACGCAGATTTCGCGAAACTTCCACCTGTAATTGTTATAATAACGTAAATGGATATAATATGTCAAACGAAATTTTGAAAAACTAAAGAAATAAGAAAAAAAATATAATTACACAAAATGGCGAGCCGTGTAACGCCCTGCATTCCCATCATAATTCAGGCTTCGCGAAAGTTCCAACTGTTATCCTTGTAATAGCGTAAGTGGAGATAATTATTCTAACGTAATTTTAAATACAAAAAAAAAGAAAAATATTTTTAAAATACGGAAAATGTCAAAACGTATAAAGCATGACATTTCCACAATAATACAGATTCCGCCAATGTTCCACCTGTAATCGTTATAATAGCGTAATCTCCGCGGAAGGCGCGCAATTGTTCAAAATCACTACCACGTGACATTGTCGCTTTGCACTAAGCGCACCTATACTCTGATTCCCGAGCGCCGGCTCTCCCCGCTACATTGCGCAGGCGCGCTCCGGAGGCTCCGCAATACCCGGACAAACATGCCTGCTGGGATTGGTCTCTAAAGGCCCAACCACACACACGCGTAAAACCGACGTACTCGCGCAACGACGTCAACTGGCGTAATCGCGTAAGGAACCGGCGTACTCCAGCGTACGCGGAATGCATTGGTACGCGCTTGTTACGCCCAAGTCAGAGCGCACCAGACACCGACGCAAACTTTCGGACGTACGGTGTTGACGTACACCTCTGGCGGTGATGTTATCGGCGGTCAGGTCGCATAACAAGACAGTGAATTGATAAATAAGCTAACTTCACTATTCATTATGCGATAAAACGAAGTAATTTGTAAAATACGGTGACCAAACAACCGGACAAAACACGCGAAACAACGAGCAACTATGGGAGCAAGTCAGTTTTACGCCAAATGCACCGGAAGGGTTTTGTGCCTGACAAGTATGCATACTAATCCTTAATGTTTTTTAATGTCCCAAGACCTGTTTTAGTTGTTTCTGTATTAAATATACGTATTTTTGTGAGAATAGGCATTATTTGCTTTATTTGAGTTAAAATGTAGTTGAACTGGTCGCCACAAAGCTGAGTCCGAAGTAGTCGAGCCACACTGCGCGGCGCATTGGTTTACGCGCGCGTTGCGGAGATATGTGCTTACTCGCCCTCTACGACGTCGTCGGCCGGCGTAAAGGCAGCGGCGTATGCCACCACAGGCGTACGTCGTTGCGCGAGTACGTCGGTTTTACGCGTGCATGTGGTTGGGCCTTAAGGCTTACACCCAAAAATGAATGAATTCCAACCAAGCGCAGCAGCGCTAACCACCACCTAACAATACCTTCAGTCCTTGACGGCTTGAGGCGATAAAATCCACTTTACCTCGATTACTGCACATAGTTTAACAGCACTGGCGCAGAGCCCAACAATTATCGTGAAGTCCTCGTTCAGTCTACTATTTTCCCAGTTCGTGAGAACGGCATGTGGCGTTTCTTTGAAAACGGCTTGGACGGGAGACAGCATGTGCAGTTCCAGTACCTCAGACAACTAATAAAGACCGCCGGCAGCTGGGTTATCGTCGTTGCGTAGCTTTGTAGCTTCTTTGCATTTTTTTTTAATATTTCAAGCCGGTTCGGCTTACGCCTTTATTGAAAGGCGTGAAAATGAAAGGCCAAATATGCTTTTCGCCTTTCATGCTTTCTCTGTCAAGTTGGGCATGTCGCGTGTTTATTCACACAGCCGGCTGAGATGTCTCTAGCAAATAGAAATATTGCAAGCCATTGAAATGTTGTCCATTTGTTTTTTTTTTTTTTTGAGACACTGAGCCACACCTTTGTTATCTTGCGGCTGAAGGACTGTGTAATGACACAAGGGAAAGTTGGATGACGAAGTCGGAAGACGCCATACACGCGTTGGAAAGTTGGTCGCACACACGCACACGAGCGCTCAGCATTTTTAAAGGTTTTTAACTGCCGGCAGTCGCCGCAATGTTGGCCAGTCTCCCTAAGTTGGTACGGTTGCCTTGACAAACATGCGTAGAGGACGCTGGGTGGTACTGGCGAGGCACGCACGCACGGGCACTAGGCATTTTCTTCGCTTTCTAAACTGCATGCCGGGCGGTCGCAGCGAGGCCTGCGCTCTCTCGCACGCGCTCGACAATTTCATGGTATTTTTAAATTCAGGCAAGAGAAATTACGATTTGCTAAACAGCTTCGCAGTTAATATACAAACGGTTTTGTTGTTGATAGCTCATATTCCTGAGTAAAAACAGAAGTGCCAATTTAGCGTGTTTTTTTTTTTTGTCGCTGCAAAAATTTACTTACTGCGCTTCAAAACGCCTGTTCCGAACGTTTGTTGAAAACGTGCACTTCAAAATGTAGGCTCGAAGCAATTTGTTTCTGTCAGTTGGAGCAAAAATTTTCAGTAACAAACGGGTGGGGTGCCAAATACATGAGGAAAATCATTTCTTACTGCATTTCACCAATCTTTTTTGCACCACAGATTGCATTTCTCCGTCCACTGTGCCGTCTTTCAGGGAAGGCTAATGAAGCCACGCCAACTACGATGCCAGTTCAGGAGAAACAAAAGGCAAAGCGAATGAACTGCCGATGGATGCCACGATTGCGAAATGAGACGTTGTGTGTACAGAACATCATCAAGTGGAGTTAACGCCTTCAAACCGCGTACCTTCCCGGCTTTATATTTTTGGGCCCTCTGGTTTGTATACGAAGAGGCTTTTTTTCTCACTCGCACATTTGAAGAAAATCTCTCATTATTGGACATTCTTCGCGTTTTTACCTAAGAATTCAATTTCCACCCCAGCTTCTTGTCAGGCTGGTTCGTGAGGGATCTTTAAAGTAGAAAAACAACACGTAAAAAACAGGAGTAAGACGAAGGAGACAGGGCGGGTGCAGACTCACAACAGGGATCTCCATCCCTTACATATACCAGCGTCATGGGCTCCTACTATCCGACGCCACGTTCAATCATAATGCAAAACTTTAAACTTCACTTAGAGCCTACCTAGTTCTAGATGTGTTAGAACTTCGCATGTTTTGACACCTACGTCTCGCTCAAAGAGGTTCACACTGAACACTCATTTGAGAAGTGCCGGCCCTTCGATTAAGGTTTCATCGTATTCTTCATGGCACGTGGCCACGGTGAACGTGTATATTCAATTGATTGTCCATTCAATCATGGTATTTGAATTTGGTATAACGAGCCGTCACTAATCTTTCTATTCATCGTCGCCTTTTAGCCTTTCACACGATACCTAACTCGCGTGCGAGCGACCGTGCACTATCTAACTATAAGATACTCCTTGATTGATTGTAGGGTTTTAACGCGCCGACGCAGCGCAGGCGATGAGGCGAGCCGTAGTGGAGGGCTCCGGATTAATTTGGACCACGCGGGGATCTTTAACGTGCGCCGAAATCTCGTACACACGGGCGTTTTTGCTTTTCGCCTCCATCAGAAAAGCGGCCGCCGCGGCCGGGAATCGAACCCGCGACCTCGTGCTCAGCAGCGCAACGCCTTAGCCACTGAGCCACCGCGGCGGGTTATAAGATACTCCTTCTATATTATGATCGGCCCATGTACTTCAATACTCTAACTATCCATAATTAAAATTTACTTGCTCATCACGTTGATAATCCCGCTCCTGCCTGAATATTCTTGTTACTTTACAATTATTCAAACAGGTGCGAATACGCTCACTGCAATTTCGCCGGCTAAACCTTGTTCGGTGACGAAACGGCTGGTTGACAAACCACGAAACAGCATTCTGTTTTAAGAGCTGTGTGTTCGGCGTCCAGAACCGTTCTCGCCATTACAGTGCTAACCATTACTAAAAAAACTTTCACGCTGTCAAAGAAAAAAATGAAAACGCGGATGTGCGGGGTATCGATCCCCGTACCGCTCGCATGCTAAGCGAGCGCTCTACCAAGCTACACCACCAAAAACTTCACACACAAAAACACTTCATGTTGTGCATAAGTAGATCGTATGGCAGCTCTTGGCATTTCGCAGTACATCTCGATATTATTAAAACTCAATTAAGCTACTAAACGTTCTATTAGCATGTAACATTATGCTGAAAATATTAAAATATTCGTATAATGGATAGATTCTATATGTTGCCCGAGAGGTTGCGGTCACTTGACTTTAATCGACTTGTCGTCTTCTAACAAATTCTGCCAGTCACAGGTTTCGAAAATAAAACAAATCAACAAAAATAATGAAACTTGTTTTGTAAGGTTCTTGAAATTATCAATTGCCTTCCGACAAACGGTAATTTGGAATTATGAGTAATATGCGTTCCTAACAGGATACAATGTATGACGTAAGAACCTGTTCTATAAATTGCTCTGTTCTAAGCCGAAGTATTAGCAGGTAGCAATAACGTGTAATAAATGCATCATATGCGTGAAAGCAAATCTGCTGCTTCACGGTAGCAGTACGTTAGCTTATAGAAACATGCCGCCACAGGTGCCAACGCCATTCGTATTTTCTATAAATAAATACCATGTGGGAGTAGTTCAGGGAACATTTCATTGGAAAATAAAGCACGCTTGTGTAATAACGAATGGTCTACTAAAAAAACGCACACCATCAATCTGAAAATTTATCACATGGCTCATTTCTGAGTTACGACACAATTAAACAACTACGTGTGAACCGTGGCTATCTGCTACGGACAGCTTACTATCAAAAGGAATGGGTCCTACATGCGTTGAAAATGACAGCCCGATATAGCTCGAAAAGAGTTACACTCGAGCTTTACTGTATGGCGTTTTCGGACGAGAGCCCCCGCAGAATATATTTTTTGAATGAGGCGGACAACCCTATTCCGTGATCACGTGTGCAGCACAAAAGCCAGTCGAACGGGAAATTTCAATAAATCAGCCGTGACGGCTTCTATCAAGCACCCACTTGCTTGAAATTCCGCGACATCACGACGTCGATTCCGATAAATTGTTTTAAGACATGATCATTCCTTGATGAAAATCCCAACGCGAACGTTGCAGTGCCTTTAATCTGCAAAAAAAAATGCAGAGTGGGTGAAATGATGCCTAGATAGGCATCATAATAGATATATAAATCATTGTGAGGGTAAACCAAGAAGCACGAAAAATATAACCAGAGGAAGCTAAATGCGCAATTTTATATTTTACTTATTAAAGGAAGTCACCGTTGTCCGTTGCAGGAAACGAAAAAGGAGATCAACGTAAAAAATGGGATTACTCAGGAAAGGTCGAGAAATCGCAAAGGTTTAAGTTGATAACTGAAAAAAAAACAGTGTAAATACAAATAAAAACATTAAATAATTGAAAGAAATTGCGAAGTACTATATACCCTCATGCAGTTAACATAAAAACGAACACAAAAATGAAAACTGTAGAATCAAAGTCAAGAAACTGCAAAGGTTCAATTAAATTCCGCCCACAGGTCAATAAATTAAAAAAAAAAGTATGAAAAAGCGAAAGACAGAGCAGCTGTCTGTGTTGGCGAATTGCTTTGGCTTTTTTTAGAGAAACTCAGAGTTCCTTAAACACACACAAAGAGAATAGCAGTTCTTACAACGTTGTAGGCCGCCGTCCAATTTCTCTACCTTCTTACTGTGATACCGTCAAGCGAAACAAGAACCAGTTCTCGCTCCATGGGAGAAGCTGATTCTATTCTGTGCGCTCCCACGTCCTTCAGGGCAGCCGTGATCGTATAGTGGTTAGTACCTTGCGTTGTGGCCGCAATAACCCAGGTTCGAATCCTGGTCACGGCATGATTTTTTTTATTTGCACTCAACATCCATCACATACTGCCTTACTAGAGACTAACCCACCAACAGTTTAGTCTTCACAATACATCTTACCAAGGGGAAGGAGTCGTACATACTTCGTCTGCTCCAAACTAACACCTTCCCCCACAACACGCTTCACAACAAAATATTTCCCCCCGACGCACGCCTAAATGCGTCTTCTGCTTCTACATCAAGAACACTATATTACATAGTGTAGGGCATGCCCAAATAAAACACAACACCCTCCCAATCCCAACTCTACCCCTTCACAGTGGGTGACGAGGCTGACCACTTCCAACCCCCTTCTCCCAGCTTCGGCTGGTGAATAGGGCACGGAAAGCCAGCTACAGCCAAACATTCCTGGACTGAGGACAGCTTGCACTGTCCCGGAGTGATCACAGTCACAGCGGACAAAATAAAGTTTATCCTCTTTTTTTCGCTAAATATCGTTTATGATTGCAACTGGTGTTTCGGGATCTTTGTCAGCGCTTGCACAGAAAGGAAGGAGGATATTTTCCAAAGCTGGACTACTCATACGTTTTGGTAGCTTCAGCGATTCTGAGGCGCACTATTACCGTCGTAACATTAAGAATATCTTGAAGCACTGCTGGCAAACGCTTTCACTATTTCCTTTGTGCCAGGAAACACTGCCAAAGCAATGGTTATCACTGGCCCAGAGCTGATGTGCGTGATTTTCTAATAGTAGCAGATATACCTTGAAAGTTCTGCTTGCATTTTTTTTGCAATTTTATTTAATCTGGCTGTAAAATGCGCTTTTTGCTGTTACTAAGAGGAAGCCGGCCAATAGAAACGATCCTGTTTGAATAACGTCCCTTGACAAGGCAAACATTAAGAAGATCACAAGCAATACCAAGGCTAATCGTTCGTGAGTGAGCAATCACTGAACAATAATTGCTTAATTTTCAAGCAAGAAACTAAGTGCTAAAGAGCATTTATTTCCACTGTAACATTCCGTGGGAATAAGAAATCGCGCGCGAAAAGTTGCAACACCCTCGTAGCCAGCACATGAAATAGGTACAAAGAAGCCGAAACCACTTATTATTACGCCGTTCGAACTACGCAGGGAAGCCTTTTTATACTGATATCAATCGTCCTAAATTTTTAGTAAATAACCATAGGAACTTTAGGGGGGCGGTTCACTTAAAAAATTACAGTTTTCTTTTGAATAATCCTTCGACGCAGTTAACGATTGTGAATGCGGGGAATTTTTCAACGCAACGGCCCTTTCAGCTATTCCCATTCAGCATTGTTTCTGTAATGCCTAGTGCTGATTTCATCCACACCGGAATTATATCCTGAATCGACAACCCAAAAACTCTCTGTTCCAGCGGAATCAGACGATATCAACACAACATTTTTGAAAAATACAAAACAGATGCGTGCAATTTATTTGTCTTGTTGTTCCATCCCTCCTTATCAAGAGGTAAACTACCTATCAATTGGAAAATAGCAAATGACATTCCAGTTTTCGAATCAGGCGATAAATCATGTCCGCTGAATTATCGCCCCCCTTCCTTAACAAGCGTGCCTTGTATGATCATGAAGCACGTTATTTAACAGATATCATGCACTTCTTGGACTCCAATACCTTCTTTAATCCGGCACCAGCCGAGATTTTGAAAACAAAAATCCGGTGTGAAACTCAACTTGCCCTTTTGTTCGTTTTCCGCATGTTAAGCCCAGGCAATATTTTACAGACTGATGGCATTTTCTGTTGAATTCGCGAAAGCACTCGATAAAGTAGCCGATAACCAGCCTGACGTTCAAACTTCGCTATTAAACGTAGACCCAAAGAAGTTAACTTGGATCGGAGGAATTTCGGAGAAATCGTTGCCATTTTTTGTTAATGGCCCATCCTCTTAACCAGTAACAGTAATATTCAGCGTGCCCTCAAAGATCTCGTTTACGCCTCTGATAATTCTTAAATATAATTAACTATTTAACTGTGCATGTATCGAGCAATATTTTTATTCGCAGACGATTGCGTAATACACAATAAGATGACTAACACATGCGCTCAAGTCGCATTGCAAGAAAACGTTACCCGTGCGGCCCGGACTGGTGCAGACGGTGGCTCAGTAACACTAAAACCGAATAAATTCAAATCGCTCTCTTTGAACCCTCGCCCGCAGCCCCCTCATCTTTTCCTCCGCAGTTCGGTAAGGATCGGGAGGAAAATGTAAACTTTTATTAACGCTTTGGATTCACGCAAAGCAACGATTGAACATGGCCGCGCATATTACCGAGATATATTCATCGGTAAACGATCGTTCGGCTATCGTTAAAACGACACCGTGCTCACGCTCCCCCGCATTTAAAACTAGTAACCGACAAATCTTTAATTCGTACCGAACTTATATTTTTTAGGCGTCGCCTATCTGCAGCCCTCTTAAATCATATTTAACCAACGTACGGGAATCAGGTCCCGAATCAATAAGCCTAGATTTATTCATTCCTCATACTCGTACAACGTGAGCATGTCATCACACCGTTAACAGGAATCTGGCCTTTTAAAACGTTAGCATTCATGGCCATATCGTCAGCCTCAGTTATGTTCCTGAAAATTACATTACAGTTCACTAGGAGTACCGCCCTGTGCCTTGCCTCCTGCGTCCATGTATCGCGCACCGCTCATTCTTTTCATGTTAGCCGGCGACGTGCCCATACCACGACATTTGCCGTCTCATTCTTTTTCGCGCATCCTCCGGTCTGCGAAAAAGATTCGAATCGTCTATTGATACCGATGGAATTGTATCAAAAGCCGATTGTTTGAATGTTCATATCAAACATCATTCGCAATATTCGGGAAAAGTTGTTAAAACTGTGTCTATATATTCAAAAATGTTTTTAAAAACAGTTTGAAATATACAAAAACAATCACTGTTAAAAATCGCTGATTTTATCCTATGTTTAGCTGAAAAACAATTTCCTTAACACCTTTCTAATTTCCAGGGAAAAATCACTTTTCTGTTGGGTCGAGTAAACATTTTCACAGCAATAATGGCCTGGCTGAAAACTACAAAACGCAAATTTATTCTCATTAATTGAGGCTTTGTGTGAGCCAGACAGCGTAGGAGCATCAGTGCTCACTGATCCCTCTGGCTGCTTTGTTGCTTCTTCTTTCTAGGCCGCTCAACGCCTCCAGTCCGACGTTTCCAGACGCTATTCTCCTCACTAGAATTCAGATGGGTGCGATAGCCGTGCAGTGCCCCTTCAGCAGCCTTTTTTTGTCGGACGGCTCGCATTTCCCCGTCCACAACGAGCCACGCCAACAACGACGTGAGCTTATAAGACACTGGACGCAGAGCTACCGTATTTGCACTATTATAACGCGCCCGGATTGTAGCGCAGGGGTTTGTTTGCGCAGGAAGGTTCGACACAACAAGTTCACGCCTATCATACCCCGAAGATACAAATGACATGAAACCAGGTATTTGAAACGAGACATTTTATTTGACGCGCGAAACTGTAGCATGCGAAAATTTCCTGCGCTTCATAAACGTGCTCATCCAGCTCCGGCTGGTATTAAACTGGAGGGGAAAGAAGGAAGTGTTTGCAAGGTGAATTGTCTTCACCTCTATAATTTGAGAATTGACCGGCCTTTAGTGCATACGGTGTAGAATTATGAGTTACCCTTGAAAGTCTTCAAAGCCCACGAAAAAAAGCCCATGTTCAGGCATGGTGAAGCCTCCTATGACGACATGGCACTGCTTTGTTTACGTTCTACTTTGTTTACGTCAATTGCACACTCATGTCCACAATGTGCTGCTCTGTCCCCCTCACTGTCGACAAGTAATGTTACCTTGCGCTTGATAAACGCTTGATTATGGTACCTCTTGAGAATTACAATGACTCCCGAAATTTCAAATCACTAGATCCAGCGGTTTCAGCCGGGCGTTTGCGACTTACTGGCTGACTGACAGAGTAACGGAATGACTGACTGAATGAGTGAGTGAGTGAGTGAGTGAGTGAGTGAGTGAGGAGTGAGTGAGTGAGTGAGTGAGGAGTGAGTGAGTGAGTGAGTGAGTGAGTGAGTGAGTGAGTGAGTGAGTGAGTGAGTGAGTGAGTGAGTGAGTGAGTGAGTGAGTGAGTGTTCAAGCAAGCGAGTCAGTGAAAGACGCAGCCAGGCAGGCGGGCGCTTTCTGTAGATTTACATTTTTCTCTAGCTGCCTGCAGCAGGTACGTAGCGATACGATTCCGCCTTCACGGAGGGGGGAGGAGGTCTAATTGTCATTCCATAGCCGCAACAGCTGTTGTCGCATTTCTTTCGCCGACTTCCGTAGATTTTAACGCAGAGCTACACATCAAATGGGCAGATTAAGCTGTCTAGCATACAAAGGGATATTAAACCCATTCATACTAAAGCACGGCGCTTCTTCGCCACACGCGTCTGGGGGTGTAGCTCAGATGGTAGAGCGCTCGCTTAGCATGCGAGAGGTACGGGGATCGATACCCCGCACCTCCACTGTTTTTTCCGGTGAAGCGTGCGGTTGATTTTTTTTTTTTTCAGTGGTATTCCTCAGACAGTAGATGTTCATTTTTCGGGGGATGATGTATGGGAACTAATGAAGAAATGAAACGCGAATGTGAAAATATAAACCAGAGCACAGGAATAATTTCTTTCCAGGCACGTAAAAACTGACGAGTGGCTAAAACTGAAAAAAAAAACCAAAGTTGGGAATTGTGGTGTAACAAATATATCAACAGCGCGCTATTACTCGACCTCAACGAGCAGTATTTTTCAGTTTTGTTTGTTCTAGTTGATACTTTTGTGCTTACATTTTATTTGTACATGACTGTACAAAACATTCTGACGGTTATAACTATGTCGGTGCCGTTGGACTGGAGATTTTATAAATATTATGGTTGGGTTCTACTATTCCATTAGTTTCCGCGATACATTCAGTGATTTCTTAATCGACTTAAGGCGCCTTTTTCACTTTGTGTAGAAAAGAGTCGGTCTACTCACACGGCAATAATCTGCCTAATACTTTTCTGTATGATGTGATATTGTTCCGGTATTCGTATCAAATATTGCATGATAGCCAATACATTCCTGATAATATTTAAGGCTGCAGTTGTATTTTGTTTTGTAAACATGAAAAAAAAAAAAATCTCTGCCCCCGAGCTACAAAAATGAAAGAAAACTGGTTTTATATTAATATTCCGAGTAGACAGAATGAGACAATTTGCTTCCTTGTACTTTCACTTTACTCAACAAATTCAATGCCGAAGACACTGCGCATTTTGGTATTCCGAATGCCCAAACTAGATGGCTTTACTAAATTACCGATGTTTTGACTGCGTTTGGGTATTTTATGTCTGCGCAATAAGTACAAATTTATCCTCGAAGAATGCCCGCCAGAATTGGTGTCATGTCTAGCCGGTGGAAGTGGTGCTGCTCTGGGCAGCGTTTTCAACTCACGTCTTTAAATGCGCGCGTTCCATTTGTTGTTTACCGGTGACGGACTAACAGTGAACCTGTTTGTCTTTTTTTGTAGTTCTACTTTAGACCTTGTGTGTCTGCTGTGTCAGTGGGGGAATCGGCACGGCTCTAATTAAGCTGGCGCTTCCCGGTGGTGCAGTTGATCCCTGAATGAGGAAAATCCGATTCGTTACATTCACGGTGAAGTTTGAGCGCAGGGTTCAATGAAAAATGGTTGAAACCTTGCGCGAAATCTACCCAACATTAATTTTACAGTCAGTTTGTGCCGCAAGTTGCAGAATGCTCTGTGCAGCAATGGAAATTGGGTGAAAACCAAGCGTCCTGCATCTCCGCGTTAAAATTTCACTTGCGCAAAATCTCACCCCAACCAGTAGTTTGATCAGACAGGCCACGTTCTGAAGCAGGCGGGCCGGGTTGTACACGCCGCAGTCTCTTCGATGCGGCTCAACCAAAAGGGGTGGTGCCTCTCCGTGAAGCTTGATAACTGAATCGCGGATGTTCAGCTAGGGAACTTCACACTTCAGCTCATAGTTTCGGTCCTGGGCGAAGTCGCAGTGTCGAGTACCGGCGAAAGTATGGGGGGCTGCTTGAAAAACACTTTAAAAAAAACATGCGCTGAGCGAAGCGAAGAAAAAAAAACATTGGATGCAATAAGCCGACGGTGATGTATGCTATTTGCCCAAGTGACATCTGTCCTCCGTTGAGAGGCAATTGAAGCCACTCAACATTCCCGGCTAAGAAAAGTATGAAACCGCAGTTGCAGTACCGAGCTCTCATTATGATTATGTGTTTCGAGCTAATAAGGCAGCAACGCGTAGGAGCACATGGGGCCAGGGGTGCAGCCACGAGTTGTGTTTTGGAGTGAGAACACCCATCAAAATTTCCTGAGCGCGGCACTCACCCGCCCACTTCCTCTCGACCTTTGTTTCCCCCATGCTGTATATACACCGTGCTTCCGGCGGGCGGCACCCATGCGATTTATTGAACGCAGCTCGTCCTCTGTGCCCTAGTGTTTCTATTTAGATATTATGGTAAACGATGCAATGACTCATGGGCTTTATTAGTACACAAAAATGGCTACGAAATTATGTTGATACAGGCTTCCCTTGTTTTTATTTTGTTACTGGCGGCCTTTAAAACCCCGGAAAAGTATCTTTAGCAACACCACTGTGTTAGGCAACGACCTATCACTCAGCCAGCCCATAATTCGCTGGAAATATTAAATGGAAATTTCACCGACATGATCACAATTTATTTACCCTTAAGGGCCCCTGAAAGTGTAATACGTAGGCGGAGGGGGTGTTGAACAAAGATACATAAAGGCAATCGCTGACCAAGAACACCAATCAGGATACAATTCAAAAATTTGGATTGCAGTGCAATAATAAAAATAAAACTCGTTGCTCAACTAATAGCACAATTCCAAGTGGCATTAAATTGAAAAATATAAAAAAAAGCAACTGGTCACGCATCTAATACACAGATTTTACGATGGTGCGGTTTTCAAACGTGTTTCGAGTAATGTTTTAAACTTAAGAGGATCGCGCTCATTAACTATTGCATTTGGAATTCGACTGAAATTTTCAATCCCCGCCGCGGTGGCTCAGTGGCTAACGCGTTGCGCTGCTGAGCACGAGGTCGCGGGTTCAATTCCCGGCCGCGGCGGCCGCTTTTCTGATTGAGGCGGCAAGCAAAAACGCCCGTGTGTACCAGATTTCGGCGCACGTTAAAGATTCCAGGTGGTCAAATTTAATCCGTAGCCCTCCACTACGGCGCGCCTGATCGCCTGCGCTGCGTCGGCGCTCCAAAACCCTGCAATCAATCAATCAATATTTTAGATGCATTTAAGTGGGGCAGAGGTGGTTAAAAAAAAAAAAACTATCCGTCGAGCCGGATTCGAACCAGAGACCTATGGATGCCAGTAAGAGTCTTCTACAGTCCACCGCTCTACCAACTGAGCTATCGACGGGCACGGAGGGGAGGTTTTTCCTTGAGCGTTTTGCGCGTCTTCGCTGACGACAAAGAAAGTAGAGCACGTATTAGCGGTAATGTACACGCGGTGTCCTTGAGGCGGGCACTGACATCAGGTAGCTTGTGCCGTTGGTCGCTGCATTGCAATTCGTCGCAGCCAGGAGTTTCAATTGCTGAAGACTTGTTTCGAGCGTTCAGCAGTGCTTTTATACCCTATTTTTCTCTTTACCTACTTTACAGCAAGTTGACACCTTTAGTTCCTGCAGCGCAAAGAAGCGAATAGTGGAAAGACATGACAAAATAATCCACAAGTGCAGTCTTTCAAGCGGTAGTCAAATAAAGAACGTGCCATTATCAGCATTAAACATTTTCGGCAGTTTGAGTGTGAAGTCAAAGTTTCTGAGATTATTTTTGCTTTACTCACTTAGAATAACAGATTTTTTGACGTAAGGCTTATTAAAGGTTTCGGTAAGTCATAACCATGTAAAAAAACAGGATAACGTATTGGGTCAAGCGCAATTGATTTTCAGCAATGATCCAGGGAATTTGTGGATATTGCTAACTATTCAGAAAACAAATGTGTAATCACACCCGTAACCGAGAAGGCGATAATAAGATCCGTAACCGAGCGTTCCGGTTTTCTTTATTGTTGCTTAAGCTGCCCTTCCGACGTGCAGTTAACCGTCGCTGTAACATCAGCCTCAGGACAGGCAACTAACTTGGCTATCAGCAGTACGTTATTCAAAGCGGAAAGAGTATGCTTTCAATGTAATGCAGTGAACACCTTGACAAGCTTCAATTAACGCGAGAACATGAATATGGCGATTTCGTTCAAGCCAGTGTTTACTGTAAACAGACATTACGAAGACACCGCCTGAATACCTCCTTATGCCCATAGCCCTCAATTTTTGTGCTAGAAATTCCCTTTAGTCCGCGTAGAGGAAATCCTAAACTGTAGGGATGATTTTAATCTTGAGTTATGGCGGGGCAAAATGTATCCTGGATAGCATCCACGCGCACACTGAAATGCCACCTCGATGCTCCTCCCCTCCACGGGTTTTTTTCTCCAGCATGAAGTTTAGTTTGATAATAGGGCGACAAGGTGTTACGAGCACTGTAAAAGAAACATCTCGCGGAATGTTCGAACTGCGCTGAAGTGAAAAGGTGGTGTGGCAACAGGCTTCCCAGAAAGAAGCCAAGCACGTGCTTGGCGTTCCTTGATTTCTCTAATCTGGAAGAAAAATATTGACCGCGTATCTGCTCCTTTCGTTGCACATGTCGACGAAAGGCTGTCTTTCGTCGACATTTGCCAAGTAGATGCCTCCCTTTGCCTTCCCTCTCCCCTCTCACGCTGTTCCTCTTCCGTCGCGCTCCTCCCAAGGTAAACACGCTAGAGGTTTGTTCAAGTCAGTTTAAATTTGCCACGTTCCACTGCTTAAGGTCGGGTTCCTCGATACCAGCGCTGCCGTACGGCAGAAACGCGCGTGAATCGAGGCGCCCTACTAAAACGTTTATAGAACCACGTTTCCCTACTCCACGTGCGTTTCAAGCAGAATGTGGAACCTGTTTAGTGGAACGTTTCGCAACTGTTTCCGCTTAAGTTCTTAAAATGCCGCCAGAAGCTATAGTTGCGCGGGCGACAGTATACGCGACGGAGTGATTTTTTTCCGGAGTGCATGTGGTATTCCATTTCACGAAAATCAATCATCCATAAATTTGTTTTTATGAAGGACACTGTAAATATCGCTTGTGCGTTAACATTTGAGCATCTATTTGCGTAATACCTTGTTCTTGTTAAACAATGTTGACAAGTATGAACACTGACACCGGACTTATTACGTTTGCCTTAGGGTATACAGGGTGTCCCAGCTATCATGCACCAAAATTTAAAAACAGAGAAATCGCGTAACTCCAAGAACACCTAGTGCATAATGTTTGCAGTACTGTGAAGAAGTGGAGAGTAATTTTTTCGTTAATGAGACTTAATTAATTATTTGTAATTAATTATCTAACTCGAGAAATACTGTCCTAATCACTAAAGTGTCAATGAGGCACTTGTAGTTAACCACGAGGGGCATCTAACTGTGCTATTTTCAGCGACGAACTAATTGCGTACACATTTATTCTGACAGATAAAGGAAACCCGCGAAATACGAAAAATACCACGTGACGGCGCCTCCGCGCGCACCGTAAAGCAACGCCCTCAAACAGGCTGCCTCTGAGTTACCCAGAATGAAATAGACAAAAGAAAGAAAGAATAAATCACGACCGAGTTTGTTCCTTATCTGCACACGCGTCCCGCGAATCTTGCTGCTGCTGCTCCTTCCATGCATGCTATTATCAAGGTGATGCGCTGTCTCTTCGGGCGGGTAACACGCGAAGCAGTTGCTTGCAATCAGCTTTGTTTAGGGACGCTGCTTTACAATGAGCGCGTAGGGGTCGTCACGTAGTATTTTTCATATTTCGCGGGTTTCCTTTATCAGTCAGAATAAATTAGTACGCAATTAGTTCGTCGCTGAAAATAGCGCAGTTAGATGCCCCTCGTGGTTACCTACAAGTGCCTCATTGACACTTTAGTGATTAGGACAGTATTTCTCGAGTTAGATAATTAATTACAAATAATTAATTAAGTCTCATTAACGAAAAAATTACTCTCCACTTCTTCACAGTACTGCAAACATTATGCACTAGGTTTTCTTCGAGTTACGCCTTTACTCTTTTTTTTAAATCTTGGTGCATGATAGCTGGGACACCCTGTATAAAACAATTGCGCAGCTTTTCTTTCACTTTGGCCGGTTGGCTGAATCGAGTCACAGGCACATACAAACAGACCAAAATTTCTGCGTTTAAGTAGCCAAAGAAAGATTACCGTCTTTAAAAAAACGCTCTGGTCTACCTGGCTTGTACACCAAAGGCGGACGTAGCTTGTACACACTCTTCCGTTCAACCGTAACAGAGAGCGTTTTTCCAATTCCTGCGCTCGTTCCCTATACTTTTTGTACTGGAAAGACGTGTTCTAAGCGACTAAAAAGTGTTGCTGCCCACCTGGCTTCTCTGCAGAAAGGGAACACGCCGGCCTTTAGTCTTTAACGGCGTGGTTCGAGACCAGGCATCTGGATTCTTTACTCCTTCGCATTAAAACTAGCTTTCCATTGCAACTCTTCGGTGATAAGTATTTCTTATATGCAATTTCTAATCTCAAACATGAGCGTAGGTAATCCATAGCAAATATTGTTGAGCTGAGTTTTGTTGAGTTTTCTAGCGGTTGCTGAGCACGCTGAAAAAATTATCCACGGGACTAAGGGATAGACAAACACAAAGGCAAAAGACACACATATAAGTGCACAAGGTAACTACCATGTGGTTATCTTACAGCGTCACGGAAATATTTTAGCGGCCTAATACGTATAGGTGTCGCATTTGAACCAATTTTCGGCCGTGTCAGAAAAAATGACATTGAGAAAAGCAAGCTTTTCAAAGAGAAGACGATCAGGCAACCTGAGCAGTCTGGTACAAATAAAGGTAATTGTTTGCACGTAGGGTTACTGCGAGTGCCCGACAATTAGACAGGAAATATGAGCTGCTTTGCAAGAAAATCTTCAGGGAATACCGACGTGTGCTCGAGTTAGCAGTTCCATGATCGGTGGAGATCCTTAGCGCTTAAAGTGTAGTTGTTAAAACTTACACGAAAAAAAAAAGAGAAAAATATCAAGAAACGCTGAAAACGCAAAAATGTTTTCTATTTTTTTACATATTTATTTCAAAGCAAATTAACCCCCCCCCCCCTACCAGCCCTCCTCCAGACAAAAAATACACTCCGTCTATCCGGATTCGAACCGGTGACCTATGTATTTCACCGTGAGATTATCTACAGTGCACCGCTCTACAAAACGAGCTTTCGACGGGAACGCGGGGACTCGGAACTGATGTCGCGTGTGGGACGACGACGGGCGCTGCAGTGGCTGAAATGAATGTGCAAACGGCCGACCTGAAATCGGTGTAAGCTTCGGGGCCGCCAGCACCTACGTTGGCGGTTTTGCATTCATTGCATTCAAGTGCCTCTCTCCGCGTTCAGTTTCCTACTGCTCAGTCTTTTTCCCGACCTACCGTTCTTGGAATCGTGTTTTTCGGTTCTAGTAAGCTTGTCTTTTTATAGGCCACGGAACAATTTGAGTCCTCCTTGGCGACAATCGCAGCAACAAAATGTTTTGCGCTGTCAAAATAAAGTCAGGCGGAACTAAACGCACAAGGAAAAGGATAAGTTAAAAATTACGTCCTTTGGTGTGCCAGCAATATCTGCAATTTTTTTGTGCGGTTCTCTTCATGATAAAAGAATTACTGACGAGTCAGCGCTCGCCCTGCTGGTTTTATTTTCCGTCCCTCATCTCTTCCCACTGTTAGTAACCATAAATCAATACCGACTTGTCCAGCCGTCAATTTGTTGATGACTTGAATACTTTCAGTAAACACTGATTGGCTACGACAGAATGGTCATCGTTGGCTCTATTTATGGCCCGACTGTCAGACGCAGGGCATTAATCTGGGTTAAAAGCAATAGTGTTCTCAAGCCGTCAATGCCTAGAGTAAAGTAAGTTGGAGGTTGACTCGTTTGCGATTGGTCGGAATAAATTCATTTTAGTGCTTAAGCACACGAGGCATAAACCAGCCGTACGTGTTTGCAGGGACGAAAGGAGCCTCCTCAGCCAGGCAACGTCACTGCAGACTGACCTCACCAGGAAGCGCCACTGTGGGGGTTCGGGAACTGCGAAGCCGGCGGGGGGCACTGCGCCTGCGAGTTTGGGGCGCTGTGACGTCACCACTAGAGCGCTTGCGTGTATTCCCTTGATTGGAAGTGTACTGTGAGCAAGCAGTGACTTCCCGTGGCTGCGAACCGAGCGTTTATTTTACAGGCGTTCTACAGCAAACGGCATAAACAACAAACGAAGGGGTCGCAAAAAGAAAAATCATCTCAAGCAAACGAAGTTGTACCACACGGGCTTTAGGTGCACCCCAACCAAGTCCACGGTGCCGTTGTCGCCAGTAGTCATGAGAAACATCATCGCCTTCCTGCTCAAGGTCAAAGGCATGAAAGCGCATTCGGCGCCTATACAGCTTCTCCTCTCCTAATACCATTGATCTGATTTTCCGCTTTGCCTTTGCGTACTAACGGAACATAGCGAAGAAGTGAAGTCATTGGGTCCACAATCAGCACCGCCTTCTGCCGTAACGTTGTGTACAGCGTAGCCCAAAACCGTTCCGCAGCTTCTATCATTGCGGAAGCATTCTTTGCCGGTTACTTCTCGTGTTACGCGGTGTTTTGCTCCAAAGGAATAATTGCGCAAGTCAACACGCTTAATCCTGTTATATAACAAATGGAGATTATTGATGGAAGCAAATTCTGAAAAAAAATACACAATACTGAAACTGAACTAACAAGATTAACAATGTTTATCTTCTTATACACCACGCTGGCGAAAGGAATATAGAAATGGAAAAACAAATACAAATTGCAACAAATAGTCCAAGCTCAGTCCCCTCGGTGAAGGTGGATGACCAGCGGAGACGTTGAGGGTCATTGGTTGGCCCACCCCTCCGGCTAAAATCGAGACGTTGCAGTGGGGGGAGGCGCTCAGCCGGATTTTAGCACGCCGATGTCTTCTGTTGGCCGTCCTCGCGGTACTCGGGGTACCATTTTTTTATTTCTGCCATGGTGTGCATTCGAGATTAATACTGAAAATTGTCGTGGCTATCGAGTAATTGCGGCGCGATCGATAAAATGCGCTCCAGGCACTCGTGCTTCGCTAGCACGCTCATATTTAAGTACGTTCTGCCTGCAATTCTGCCATGAAGTTTTCCTGTTTGTGTCTTCCCATATTATCACAGAGGGCCTTTGCTTGTGTGCTCCATTAGGGATTTTTTATTCAATGACCTGATGTGCGAGAGTAAACAGACAAAAATCCAACCCAACAGGTACGATTGTTTACTGATACAATTATCATAATACTAGTAAACGGATATGCACAGCTTCAGTTGTTAATTTCAAAGTATCCCGTAATTTCCATTAAAATTGTCCCAACTCTCTGTCTTTAACCGAAGAAAAAAGTATTTAAATAACAGGTTAGGAAATATGAACGAAGCTCACACGGACGCTTAAGACATGAAGGTAGTGAAGCTGTGCGCAACCTTCATGACCATGACGAAGGTATAAGTTCACGATTGCAGCCGATTGGCTTCTTTTTCGCTCCCGCAACGACCTTGACTTCGTCACTGTAGGTCTAAGTGTGAGCCTTCTTTCATTTATTTGGAAGTGATAATCATTGGACATCCCCTTGGTGGGGCCTACCGCTATTAGGTGTCTCTCGTTCCGAGCAAGCGTTGCCCCGTTTACGGCAAACAGTGACGGTTTTTTTTTTTTTGCCAATTCTTGGCGGTCTCCCAAGTGCGTATGCTTGGCTTTACAAACATGCCCAAGGGACGCTAGGTGGTGGTCACAGGGAATGCATACACGAGCGCTGGGCATTCGACGTTTTTTTTAACAGCGGGCGGTCCCGCAGTCTTGGCAGTCTCCCTCTGTGAGGTATGCTTGGCCTGACAAAAGTGCGCAGGGGACAATGGGCTGTGCTTTGAGGCACGCACACACGAGCGGCAGGCATTTCTTCGCTCTGTTAACTGCCGAGCGGTCGCCGCCGGCCCGCAAGAGTCTGTTCGGGCGTTCAGTCAATATCATGTAGTTTTAACGAGGACACGAAAAATTGCGATTTGTTCAGCAGCTTCGTTTTTAATATACAAACATTTGATTGTTGATAGCTCATATTCTGAGTAAAACCAAGGCTCAAATTTGAGTTTTATTTTCACTACAAAATTTACTTACTGAGCTGCAAAACGATTGCTGAAAACAATTTGCTTCCTGTCAGTTGGGAGTAAAAAGTTCTCAGTGACAAGACGGGTGGGCTGTAACATACCACGGGGCACACTATTTCTTGTTACCAAATGCTTTCTTTTAGCCAGAGGGCCTAGGCACGTCAGCGGTCGAGCGACGCGCTGGCTGTTTGTCGCTTAATTGTTCTAAATCACCCCCCACCCCCCCAACGTCTGGAGTCCAACATTTCCAGGCAGCCGTTCCCCTGACTGAAATTTAGATAGGTACGATAGCCATAGACTTCCCTTCACCAATCTTTTTGGCCGCATGGCTCGCATTCCTCAGTCCAACCGGTGGCCGCCTTTCAGGGCAGCCTAATGGAGTCCATGCCAACTATGGCGTCAGCTCAGGAAGACAGAGCAGGTAAAGCGAATGACCGGCCGACGGATGCCACGCAGGCGAACGACACGTCGTGAGTAGGGAACACAAACAGTTGTACTGACCGCCTTCAAACCACGCACCTTCTCGACTTTTCATTTTCGGGCCTGTTTAGGAAGAGACTGTTTAGGAATAAATAGGTAAGAGACTTTTGTAACCGTAACATTTTGAAGAAAACCTCTCATTAACTAGATGTTCTGCGCATTTTTACCTAAAAACTTGCTTTCCATACCAGCATGTTGTTTGGCTAGTTGCTAATGGATCTTTAGTTGAAAACAGCGGGTAAGAGACAGGACTAAGAAAAAGGGACCACGACCGGTCGCAGGTTCACAACAGGGATTTCCATGCCTGATGCATACCAGCGTCATTCGACTGCTATTATTCGGCGTCATGTGAAATCATAGGGCCGATCTTTAAACTTCACTCACGGCCTACATAGTTCTAGACGTATAGGACTTCGCATTTTTGACACCTGCGTCTCACTCAGAGACCTTCACACTAAACACTCATTAGAGAAGTGACGGTGCTTCAATTAGGTTACTGGTTTTCTTGGGAGCACCTTGGCTATGATGAAGGTGTCTAATTGATTGACAGTTCACACACCGGTATTTGATTGTGGTGTAAGAGCCATAAACATACTTTCACTCATCGTCAGCTGGGTTAACCTTTAGCTTTTCACTCGAACCTGAGTGCGTACGAGCAACGCCCACGCGCTGACTATACGATGTTCCGGCGATATGAAATAATTGTATATATGATTTTATAATTTGACTGAATTGGTCGATCACCTCCACTCCTGTGGTAGGAATTCTTTTTCACAACTTATTCAAACAGGCGGAAATATAAGTACGCTCACTGCCTCTTCGCCGGCTAAACCTGTCAGGTGACGAAACGGTCGGTTTACAACCACGAAACCACATTGGGTTTCAAAAGCCCTGTGTTCAGCTTCCAAGAAACGTCGTTCTCTGTGCATGCGATCAAAGAAAAAAATACGTGGAGGTGCGGGGTATCGATCCCCGTACCTCTCGCATGCTAAGCGAGACGCTCTACCATCTGAGCTACACCCCCGACGGGCATACCTCCGGAGAACGCCTAGCGTTGTGCATAAGCAGACGTATCGCGCCTCTTCGCATTTCGCAGTGCATCGCGGATATTATGAAACTCAATTAAGCTACTAAATTATGGATTAGAATTTGATAATAATGCTTAAAATGTTTAGACATACGTAAGAGGGATTCATTATATACGCCAGCCCCCAGGGGTTGCAGTCCACTTCGGTCCCTTGATATAAATCGACTTGTCGCCTTCCCACAAATTCTGCCAGTCGCAGAATTAAAAAATAAAACAAACAAATAAATTGAACTGGCATTTTGTAAAACAGTACAAATTATCAATTCAACTTCGGACTAACTGTATTTTGGAATTATCAAAATTATTTTAGCTCCTAATGAGTAACGTTGAATGACGCATTATAAAAGAGAAGGAGCCCGTTCTAGAAGTCTCCCTGTTCTTAGCCGAGCACTTAGGAGGTAGCAATTACTATTTAGCTAACAGGTTAACGTGTCCAAATAGCATCAAATGCGTGAGAGCAATTCTGCTGTTTCACGATAGCAGTACATTAGCTTAAAGAAATATGCAGCCACAGACGCCAATGCCATTCGTATTTTCTATAAATAAATACTCCGTGGGAGGAGTTTAGAGAATATTTCACTGGAATCTAAAGCACACTCGTGAATTAATGAACTCAATACGAGAAAAAATAAAACCATTACCCAGCAAATTTAGCACGTGGCACTTTTCTGAGTTCTGACACAAATCAGAAACTGCGTATCGACCGTAGTTATCTGCCAGAGATACCTGCTTATCAAAAAAGGAGATGGTTTGTACCTGCTTTGTAAATAACATCCAGATCTACCTCAAAAAGAGTATGTTGTGTTTTTGCTGTGTTGCGTTTTCGGACGAGAACCCTAGCGGAAACTTTATTCCTCACCGTTGGTTGTTTTTTGAATGATACCCAAAGACCTAATAGCAAGTTCGTGCAAAAAAAAAAACAGTGCTGCCTGCTGCGCCACATGAGGCTAGGTGCGGCAATATGGCTGAGCCCCTGACCTACACGGGCGCAAGGACTTCCCACAAGCGCGGACGTTCAGAACCCGGAGACTAAAGACATACTCTGCTTGTCCGCCCCCCGTCCCCCCCCCCCCCGACGTGGCGCCCAGAGCAAGCTCCACCGAGCGGTCTAGCGCCGAGGCCCTCTCAGCGCCGGCATGGAGAACCTTCAGTTCCCGAAAGGGCCTGCAGCAACCCAACTGCGAGTCTTCGTTCATCTGCTCCACTAACTGGAGACGACCGGCCTCACGCAGCGGCTGTACCCGGAGCTGCAGTGTCTGGCTGATGTGCCTGGACGCATGGACTAATAGCCCTATCCCTTATTCTTTATCTTTTCTTATACCTTCTCTTCTCATCCTTTCATTTCCCCCTGCTACTTCCCTTCTCGCACTGGGTTGTATGCAGGTGAGCTACCTACCGAGCTGAAAAATATCCCGAGTGCATTTCCTTTGCTTTTCCTTTCCAGCAAAACAACTACCCCTGATGAGAACACCAACCCGCACGGGTAGTGCCTTCAATCTGCACAAAAAATGCGTGGTGGTGAACTTGATGCATCTAATAGGCATCATAGTGTATATTTAGATTACTGTGAGGGGAAACCAAGCAGCATAAAAAATATGCACAAATCAAGCTAAATCGCCCAATCTGAGTTTTACCAGCAAAATCAAGTAATCTTTGTCTGTTGCAGGAAACGAAAAAAGAGAAATAATGTAAAAAGTAAGAATACTTAGAAAAGGTCAAGGAATGCCAAAGAATTACGCGTATTCCTAAAAAAACAGCGACAAATACAAATGGTAAATAACTTGAAATAACAAAATTTCAAAAGTAATATATAACACTTATGCGGTTAAAAGAAGAAAAATAAATTTAAATAATCAAACTCGCGAAATGGCAAAGGTTCAACCTCAGGTCAATAAATGTAAAAAATAAAAAAAAGCCAGTGCAGAACCTGTTGGTGTTGGCAAATTCCTCTAGCTTTTTTACCGAAAGGTATGGTTCATGAAACTCAGAGGCACAGTAAGAGTTCTTACAATGTAGTAGACAATCGTCGAATGTTTCTACATTCTTACTCTGATAGCCCTAAGCAAAACACAAACCAGTCCTTGCCTCTTGGGGGCATCCGATTCTATTGTTGGCGACCCCACCGTCCTTCGGGGGCAGCCGTGATCGATAGTGGTTAGTACCCTTGCGTTGTGGCCGCAATAACCCAGTTTCGAATCCTGGTCACGGCACGCTTTTTTTTTATTTTCGCTCATAATTCATCACATTCGGACTCACTACAGACCAACCCCCAACAGTTTCCTCCCTCACAATACAATTCACCAACGGAGAAGGACTAATACATAGTTTGTCAGCTCCATGCGAAACGTTTTCCCCCACAGCCTGCTCTAAAACAGAATATCTCCCAACGAACACTCACCTAAATGCGTCTTCTGCCCCACGTCCAGAACATTATACCAAATATTGTGGGCATGCCCAAATAAACCACACCTAGCTCCCAACAACAACCCTACACCTTCACAGTGGGTATCGTGCTATTAACGATGGTGCACCATCGGTGGATGGTGCCCCATGAAATTATGCGTACCTTGCATGCACAAATTCAATCAAATCTCGGCTACAATGCTGGTGTAAGATTTTTTATACCTTCACGAAATAAGGGGAAAATGCATGTTTGTAAAGTGTTTCTATACAAAAGTTGCATGGTGTAAATCAGAAATAACTTAAATCCATTGATGTCAATATTAATGTTAGAATGAATAAAAAAGTAACAATAGTAACTGCAAAGTTTGAATGAACATATAAAATTTATTCGTAATTTTTGTAAAAAATTGTTCAAGCTATGTCTATATATTCTAAATAACTTTTATAAACTTTTGGGTACAGACAAAGCTTTTTGTTGTTCATAATGGAATCGCGAGTAAGAATCAGAGGTTTAGTTTATGCTGTGTTTAACTGAAAAACATTTACATTCACCGTTTCGAAACGCTAGGGAAAAAACACTTTTCTGTCGGTTCCAGTAAAAATTTTCATAGCAATAATGGCCGGGCTGAAAACTACAAAACGCAAATTTATTCGCATAATTGAGGCTTTGTGTTGTGCCAGACAGCGTAGGAGCATCAGTGGTTACGGATCCCTCTGACTGCTTTGTTGCTACTTCTTTCTAGGCCGCTCAACGCCTCCAGTCCAATCGTTTCCAGTCGGGTATTCTCCTGACTAGAATTTAGATAGGTGCGATAGCCGTGCAGTACCCTTCAGCACCCTTTTTTTTTGTCGGACGGCTCGCATTTCCCCGTCCACGGGTGCCGCTGCCGCCTTTCAGGGCAGAGCAATTGGAGCCATGCCAACTACGACGTCAGCTTAGAAGGACTCAGGAGGCAAAGATTGGCATATTAGCACCTATTCTAACGCGCCACCGATTGTAGCGTGCGGGTAGGCTTACTTATGAAAATTCGACAAAGCAAGTACACGCCTATTCTACCCCGCAGATGCAAAGACACCACGTACCTGACGAGAGACATTTTATTTGACCCGCGAGACAGGTAGCAGAAAAATACCCTGCGCTTGATAAACTTGCCCATCCAGCTCAGGCCCGGTATTAAACTGGAGGGGAACGTTGGAGGTGTTTGCAATTTCAGTGTCTTGACCTTCATA
Source organism: Haemaphysalis longicornis (assembly GCA_013339765.2). Taxonomy (NCBI): domain Eukaryota; kingdom Metazoa; phylum Arthropoda; class Arachnida; order Ixodida; family Ixodidae; genus Haemaphysalis; species Haemaphysalis longicornis. The sequence continues at coordinate 95,409,028 of CM023453.1, read as the reverse complement.
ATGTAATGCATGACCGGCCTTCGGTTTATACGCCTGCAGAACTCACGAATTCCCCTGGAAATATTCAAAGTCCCCAAACATACCTGTGCTCTGGCGCGGTGGAGCCTTCTATGACGACCATGGCTCTACTTTGCTTCCGTCAATTGCGCACTCATGTCTCCCAGTGTCGTGCTAGGTCTCCCCCTTTACTGTCAGCAAGCAAAGATACCTTGCCTTGATGGCGCATCATTGTCGTAGCTCTTCGGAAAAACAACGACTGAAACGAGGTGCTAATTGCAGAAGAAGAAGAAAAGTGTGCATCAGCTGGATAATATATGTTTATTGATAAATGGTTGCCTCAAAATGTATCTACGTGATGTAGACAAATATGTTGGATTGGATTCCGTTAAATTTTGGAAGGAGTTCGTACTCAATGGCAATGCTGCTGGCCTTATGACCCACTTTGTATTTTGACCCGTAATGTAACTAGCATGCAAATTTTAAGGCTACTTTTACCAAAAGAAATGTTTGCGCGTTAAAATGAGGCAAAAACGGTACTTATTGTCCCGAAGAATGATGCCCGAGCAGGCGCTTTAGTCGACGTTGGTACGGACTGCCACGGGAAGAACTGTCGGCTTCAAAACGATCTGTTTTCTCAGATTTTAACTTTCAGGGATTTCCATTGTAGGGTCTGCAGGAAGAATAGGAAGAGTTATTTTTAAAATCCCCACCTTCCGAAACAACCTTTCTTATTATATAATCCCGCAGTTGTGATTTCAGCATATAAATTTCATTCCTGAGGCATATCCACGTCATGAGGTGCTTTTATTTCGACCTTACATTCGTTCATGCGGCGCAACTCCAAACTTCAATTACGGTATACTTAGCTCTAGCTGCCGCTATTACGTCATCATTAGTTGACACCTACGTCTGGGTCTAAGAACTTGATATCAATGCTTCATTTGAGAACTTTGGATTTTCGCTTAGGATTTTTATGCGAGCGCTAACCACTGTCCACCTGTGTTGGTTGCATACGCCTACGTTGAACACCTCTCTAACTTGATTCCTCATTTATGTGGTCCAAATTACTGTTGAGCCCTCCACTATGGCGCTTCTCATATTAATGTGTAGCTTCGGTGTGTAAACCCTAACGTCAAATCGATGGTTACCTATTCACGCAGGCTACGTAACTTTAAAATTTCGGTATAACCTGCATACCCACCCCTTTACTTTGTCTTCAGTTACGTTCATAATTTAGCATTTCCCCTCAATGTCTGACTTGCGTTCGAACGACAGTCCACGCGCCCATCATAATATATTTTTCCTATCAGTTGACCCCCCGATATACTGCATGAAATATTCGTAAGCACCCATAACTACCAAGTGACTTCATCACCACTTCCTACTATGCGCTCGCTCCTACATACGACCATTTATTCATTAGCCCATTTGCGTAGCCGATGAACATTCATTCTCGCCATTGCAACCTCGCCATTTGAATTTTGTTGGGCAACGAAATTACCGTTTGACAAACCGTGTAACCGCAATGGGTTTTCAGAACTGTTCGATCGACCTGCCACAGACTTCATTACTGTTATTGAGATCCACATTAGCGCTGCAAAAAAAAAAAAAAGCAGTCGTGGAGGTGCGGGGTATCGATACCCCGTACCTCTCGCCTGCTAAGGCGAGCGCTCTACCATCTGAGCCTACACCCCCAACGGGCACCGGAAGGAAAACGTCCACCGTCTTGCGTGATTAATGCAGGCTTGCCCCCAGATCTGAGCTTTACAAGTGTAACTACGGCATTACTTAACTGTATTATACCACCCACAACTTCGCTTTTTTTTATTCATGATGCCAAATGACATTGTTTAACAATTTATAAGAGACATTTAGGCAGACTAGCCTCAGGGGGGGGGGGGGGGTGCAGTAATGTTGAAGCGATAGTCGTCTTTCCACCTTAATATTGCTTGAGAGTCATTTTGATAAAAATTCTGCCAATTACCCATTACATATACAAAAGAAAATCAAATAATTATATCACAGTTGGCGTTCAGTAAAATACGCACAAGTAAAAATTACCGTCGGACAGTGTGGAATTCGAAATATACTTTAAAAAAATTCTATTAAAATAATACAACATTAGGATAAGCTAGAAACCAAAGGATTCGTGCACAGTGGCTGTTTACTTGTTGTAAGTGCACTTGTTGTGAGGTGCCAACGTTTATTTTAAATAACTTGTTAGCTGGTAAATTCTTTGCATATGAAAGCCAGTCGAATTCGTAGCTGACGAAATGAGCAGTGGAAGGTACTAACCACCACCGACAAGCCTTGAGTTCAGCAATTAAAAAGTTGAGCCCTATAATCTGGTCTTAAATAGTGCGCATTCGTTGCGGCAAACCCACACGCAGTCGGTGTAATGCTTTCTATCCGAACAAAAGTGCATATTCTGCCAAATTGATACATTGAATCGCGATAATGATGTAAATTTACATGCATCGTACGAAAACATAAAATGCATAGCCAAAGGAAACAAAATTGCCAAATTTGAGCTTTGAAAGACAAATCTAGTAACTGTTAAGTCCGTCGCCGGAAGGCCCTTCCTTCCCTTGGGAGACAGGGGGAGCACGTGAAACTTGACGTAAGGGAAAACGAAAACGACCAAAATCGAACCCAATAACCGCCAACGAAAATGAAACACTTCTGTCGTAATCAAAAGGAAATGGCTGAAATGAAAACGCGAAACCATCTATCGACGAAAAAATTAATTCTTCATTTCGCATAGCTTTGTCCGAAACGCAAATTTTTGGTATAGACGGCAATCACTATAACGCTTTAGCTGGCGCTGTGCCCGTGCATTCGCATTGAGCCCGCATCTCCACCGAAAAAAGAAATGGGTACCATTAGAACTTTCGCGAAATCTGCATTATTGTGGTAATGCCAATTTTTAGTTCGCCATTTTCAGTAATTTCTAATATTTTCCTGGTTTTAGCGTTTTTTAAAATTTTGTTTCACCAACTATATCGATGTACGTTATTATAACGATTACATTTGGAACTTTCGCGAAATCTGCATTACTTGTGGAATGCAGGGCGTTACGCGTTTCGCCATTTCCCGTAGTTTTATCTTATGTTTTAGTTTTCCTAATTTCGCGGGACCGGTTACCTCCATTTTCGCGTCATCATAGCGATTACAGTTGAACTTCCTCAGTACCTGCACTTTTGTGGAAATGCAGGGCGTTACATGGTCCTGGTAGGGTGGCTACTCGGCAAAGAATGCTAGCATTAAAAAACGCCGGCGTGCGTCGTCTGCCCCGTTTCAACCCCTGTTCTCGGCTGTTGCGTAAACAGATGTATTAAAATTCACACTCAAATTATCGAGAGCGTCAAATTCTAGGAGATTGAAACACGGCTGCGAACGAAAGTGACACGGCGCGCAAGAAGCCAACGCTGCAAGTAGCCCACGATACAGTGAGCTAGAATATTTAGTGAACTGGTGAACTACAATATTCTAGTTCACGTACCACGACCATGGATGCTGACAAAAGTGCCCACTAATGCGTGCGGAGTACAAAAACGAAATAATTGTTTTGAAGAATGTTTCGCGCTTACGGTGATTAGATATGGTGGGTAGCGTTGCAGGCAGTGCATGCGATGCCACCTCCCGAGTCGTGCCGTGCTTTGCCATCATCAATCGCCACAAGGGCTCGGGAATCAGAAGCGCCTTTGAACAAATCTCTTGAGTTTGGCTTCGCAAGGCAGACTATTCGGAAAGAATATTTCTGTTTTTTCTTAAAACGGTGGCAGACATTGAGGGGGTGATTGGCTTTCAGTAGCATACGTGCGCCGCTTGGTCCATCACGACGCAGTTGCAGGCGTACGTAGCCTCCGAAGCTTTTACGGCTCTACCGTAGTCATGCGACGATTTCAACCGTGTCTGGCGATAGGCAGATCGTAAGGTGCTCGTACGGAATCAGTATTGGCGTCGAGGTATTACTTTGCGTTCGGTGGGGCACAGTTTGTAACATCAAAAAACTACTCTGGCTTGGTTGCTTAATCGGGTACCAGTACGGAGAAGTACCGCCATTTCGTGAAGCCCAACGTAACCAGTGGCACGTGAGAAGGCTGCGTCGCCTTAGGAACACAGACGCTGGACGATGACCACAGATGGTTACCCGCATGCGCGCCACGCCACTGAATACAACCTATACGTAATTGTAGATCATTTTCCTGCAACTATCGGGAAGATTTACGTTCTTCCCCGGCTGCCCCTTCTTCCGCGGATCAAACCCCGAGCAGCCTAACCATGCAGCGCTAGAAGTTGAACCGCCCGACGGAAGCGAGCTGCCGCACCTGCGATGTGTCGTGTTGCGTTCGACGACGCTGATTGATGCCCGCGCCAGCTGCGATCAGCGAGCGAGGGCTGCCCCAGAGAATGGGAATTCCACGGAGAGTTTCACTCTATGAGCTCCAAGAGCGGCACAGTCAACACCTTTCTCTGGCCAATATCTCTGAGAAGTTACGGGCCAAACACTGCAAGGACATCATTGCCATCATCGGTGGCGTCGTCGTCGTAATCGTTAGAGCACGTGGAGGAAGTTCGCTTTGCATCAAGGCGTTTCGGCGTACATCACCACCAAAGACGCAAATCAGCCATTACAAGCTCCGCTTGAATAATTCCGGGGTATGCTTACAACTTTGTAGGAATGTGAAGGCGAAAGACTACTTGGGCCTCCTCTGTACCTGCTCTTAAACTTTGTAGTGAACATTGCGGCGGCACCAGTTACTACTTGGCCAGGCCCCTAGTCGACAAACCTCAAAGCTCCTTCCGCGCGTTATCCATCGCCTGACGATCCAGAACCTAATCCGGTCACCTCATTTCGCGACATCACAGCGATGTACAAATCGAACACGCTGCGATTTCCGCCTCCGGCGCCGGGCCTGACTAAGGCTGACGAGCGCTGACTCTTACGCCTATACACTAACACGGTATTGTGCCCGGCGATACTTAAGCATTTCAATCCGGCCTTCTCCGGGAAATGCCCACACTGTGATCATCAGTTTGCGGATACTTTCCACATGGTGAGGGCATGCCTATCTCTCACCCGGCGGTCCCCCCAATCACGTCCCCTCCCCCCCCCCCCCCTACCTACCCGTGAGAGCTGGGAGGCTGCCCTGCTCGGCTGCATCGACCTGAGGAGGGCCCAAAGAGCCCTTCAGTGGCCATGGCGCGCGCGCGCCGCCGCAGACACAGGGATCACGGACTAGGACTCCTCCTATAGTTTGTACAGGGTCGGCCCTTAAAGGCCGCCCCTCTCACTTGGACATAGTTCTAATAAATGTTTTTCACCACCACCGCCAAGAGAATTCTGTTCGCCTGGCCGGCGCCGTCACCTCTCAAGGCAGCTGATATTGCACGTTGCTCCAGCAGGCCCTACCCCTCCCTTGGCGCTAGACTGTCCTCCTTTCACCGGCGCGCGCTTCGCATCGCGCATTCTCAGAAGCCCTCTCTCACCCTTACCCTCGCGCACTATTGTTTCCCTTTTCCCTGGCGCGCGATCTTTTTCTCCCGCTACCTAGATTCGCCCAACCTGCAGCTTTTTGGATGATTCTGTGTACGTGGCAAGAAGATGTTTTGTTATCGCACGCCTTCCTTCTCCATTCGTGCTCCTAAAGCTTTTGCTCTAGAATACTAAAAATAAGGTAACGAAATCGAGGTAGCGCTAAGCGAATAAAAAAACATGTCCTCGATAAAGCGGGAAGCACGGACATGCAGTGGTTTTAAATTCAATATATGCGTCATATCACTTGTCGGTACCAGTTTCTATGTCATCGCAGAATTTAGGTTTAAGCTCCGCAAGACGTTAAAGAAATTGAGTAGACTGGACAGAGGCGCTCTGTCAACTACTCTCTATTCCTCATTCATAGCATTATAGAGCTCTGAAAAGACATTGCAATACTGTACCAATGATACGTGGAAGGCATCACAGGGGCTACGCACTCTAACTAATTGTCCTGATAGTCGACCTCGCTTGAAAATACATCAAACGAATACTAGCTGATGCTAATTGTGATGCACCGAATTCTTCCTAGTGGGTTTGATTTGCCCCGGAGCGCACCCGGCGGATCGATCTTGTGATCCCAAGGTGCCTTGTAACCCACATTAAGTGAGAAATTCCCTCCGCCGCTCGCAACTCAGCGCCGCGGCGCACGCTTGCAACGGCGGAAACCTGCATGTAATAGTGTTGCGGACAAAGTTGTCTTTCCTCCGAATTCATCACACAGCGAATGAGATGGGTTTCAAGCAGGCTCGTATAGCGGCCAGAGGTCAAACGAGCACACGAACATAACGTGCCATGCAGGAACTTGGCTTACAGCAAAGGCGGCTGCATGGGCAGTCAGTACGATGGATAAGTGTAGTTTTAAATTTATCTTGCTCCCTTCTGATGGAGGCGAAAGCGAAAATGCCCTTGTGTACGAGATTTCGGCGCACGTTGAACATCGCCAGGTGGTCAAAATTAATCCGGAACCCTCCACTAAGGCGCGCCTCATCGCCTGCGTTGCGTTGGCGCGTTAAACCCTACAATCAATCAATCAATCAATCAATCAATCAATCAATCAATCAATCAATCAATCAATCAATCAATCAATCAATCAATCAATCAATCAATCAATCAATCAATCAATCCATTGGATATTCACGCGCGGTGACTGGAGCGAGATCACAATGAAGGACCTACGCGTTCCGCCGTAGAAGAAAGGCGGTTCCGGAAGGCGAGAAGCAGCTCGTCGGCGGCGGTTTAAAGATACCGGGAAGATAAAATACAAGTTTGGCCCATTAAAAAGTGTTTCGTTCCGACAACAACGATACCAATTTTATGGCAAACGTCAAGCAAATATTCGAGATATTATATGAAACAGATGAAGTGGTGGCGACCACAGCCACTCTCAGATTTCTCTATGACGTCACAAAATATTTTTCGTAAGATTGGCGTTCGCCATCTCAAGCCACCGCAAAAAATAATGACTGGGCGATTGCAGTGGGAGCTTTAGTTACCTCTCATTGCTTGACTTGAATGCGAACGTGCATTTGACACGCCGATAGCTTTGTTTTCATTTCTAGCCTGTACACGGAAAATGCAGGACGAAATATGGAACTTTTTCAATATTGCTTGCATTTTTTTCCGGTTAAAAATTGTGTTAGTGGCTGTAATAAAGCTGAGTTAGTTACCAAATGCCATGACTTTTAAATTGGGAAAAGGTGTGTTTTGTCTTCACAGCCCTTTGAATAGCATTATCCCAAGTGGCAGCGGGCGATAACCTATAATGGGAGACTCTAAGACCAAACGGCCTACAATATTGTATCACAAAACAAGGTCCATTTAAACTAGACTGCAGCGTATTTCAAAACACCTGGGAGATAATATTACACGTGGTTTAGGCATGGGTCGTTTGTGTGTCCTAACGCAACCCGCAGACTACTTGCGTTATGCCCTTCAGCTCTCCATTTTTTCCGTGGCTTCGATGACAAATGTGTCGCTGTGTCGGCTGTGTCTGTTTGGTAGCATTGAAACCGCCATTGTTCCCCTGGCGGTGCCTTCGACGTGTGTTTTCGTGTCGGTGACTTGTGTTTGAAGTATATCTGCGTGGTAATTGACGCCCTTTGCCTGCGGCGGGCCGGCCGCTGAAAACGTGAGAGCGTGCGCTCGTTGCCACGTAAACTTGTGCTGTCGTTTATAACGGTTGTAGCGCTTGAATGCTACGTGATGTCGCTGGTTATTGCAAAGAATTAAGCGGTCGCATGCTATCCTAGCTATCACCGTCACAGCTTTCCGTATTAAACAAGCTGCCGTGCTCGTACTGCTGGTTCAGTTGACGCTCTGCATGCGTTGAACAAAGATGCGTGTGCATTCTGAGAGGTATTAATTTAAGCTAGAGTCATAAAGCGCTGTAAATAAAGCTCCCGTTTCATTACTTTACTGACATCCAGGTAAATCCATGCCTCCTTTTTTCCGATTTGTACTTCTGTTGTTTGGTATTCGCCATATGTATTCGCGCTGCAGTCTGTCTTCTCGGATTGACCGGATTACGTGAAGCGATATTTCCGGGTGACGCGAGAATGGTTACTCAATGGGTTCGTTAAACTGGTGGAGTGGGCTTTAGCGCCACGATAATACACTGCCGCTGGGCCCTTCCGTCGGTTGCGCTCACTTCTGATGCTTGCGGCAGGCCACAAGTGAGCGACAGCGACAGCTATATACGGAGTGGTCCCGGGAAGCGTATTTCCAAACGCTTCATTGCACAGCGCCCCACGTGAAAGTTCTTTTCACGCGATGCAAAACGTTGATTAAACGTGCTCATAGGCTACGCACCGATCCCAAAGAGAGCTAAAACATACCAAATGACCATTATTAACAACAGACAACAAAAAAAAAAAAAACTACTCGGAAAATTGAGTTAAAAAAATTGCAAGAAAAGTTTAGAAGTGCATTGGTTGCTGCTCGAGCATAGGCCGTTAGGGCCTGTACCCACAACTCTATCTTGTGGCCGCAGAGTCCAAACGGCTGGCTCCTTTTAACGGGAGCTCAATAGAATAGCGCGCGCAGTGACATCACACATGACATGTGGGGCCGCTGTGTAGCGAAGCATTTGGAAACACGCTCCCGCGAATATAATGTCGCTTTTGGTGCCGACCTACATTACCAATTTCATTTACCCATTGAGCTTTATTTCTGCGTCGCTCGGCAGTATCGCTTTATATGGTTTCATGTGTAATTACGAACTCACGCTCGACAATTATAGGGCTCCTGATCAAACTCTAAGCTGGCAAAGATGTCTTCGAAAAAAAAAAAACATGGCAGCGGTACGTTCGTAACCCAAAGTGTAGTGCGCCGTTGTGTCGTTTCTTATCCCGCGTTGTTACAAAAACAAATCGGCTAATAAGCGTGGAGGGCACGTATTTGCGTCCGTGGGCACGCGTTGTTTGTGTGACTATAATAGGCCCGACACAGAATCGCTGGCGTGTTGCTTTGCACTTGGCCTTACCCGACACATTTTTTACATTGAGTTCTGCTACTGCAATACTGGGAAGCAGACTATCAGTGAAATGCCGGTCTGCTTTCCCAGAACCAGCGAAATGGTAATGTCGCAAAGCATGATATTAAAATAAATTCCAATATGTGCACTGTGTTTTAATTGACAGCAAGTGCTAACAAGCTGGATGTTTACGTTCTATATTTTCGCAAGTGCATATTCAGGAGGGTGCTACGTAGTGTATTTACTAATACACGAGCGTTTAACACTGTGGTGTTGCTTTTTTTACGTTTTACAGGCGCTACAACGTAAGGTTTTTTTTTCCGTGGCTAGTGGCGGACGCAGCAAAGGGTCGTCTCTTCGATTAGAGAAATTTCTACATTACTGCTGAACTTCCCTTCGACAAGGCAGATCGGTGCATTACTAAGGGAAAGACCCGTTTACGTTCGCCTGAATGTTTCCGTTTTGTAAGTAGTGACTAGTGCTAATGAGACTTCCATTTTGGTCTACTATTGTGTTTGTACTTTACTTTCATTAAAGTTGTTCATTCTCTCTCTCTATCTTCCTCTGTCTCTCTCATGTTTAAGTTTTTATTGAATAAAATATATTCTATTCTTACCATTTTCATCCATTTGTCCTGTGGTAACAAATGTATGGTGCGCATAATAAAAAGTCAACAAGGAGAGCTGGTGTGTTATGGGGCTCCTTTTATGGAAGTCACGGAATTGCTCCCCATAGTTTATGTTATTCGTTTGTTGTGCGCACTGCAGTTATGCAGTTGCTGAAAATACATAGACACACAAAACCATTGTCGCATGAATTCATCTTAGTCACTGAGTTTGAATCTCTTCAGTTTATTTCAACTATAAGGCATCACGTATGCTCACTGAAATGAAATTTCTTTTCTAACGAAACGAATTCAGCTGTGGTAATCAAAATTAGGTGATCTCTTTACATATTGACTTGAGATACAAATATTTTTCAGTTACTATAGACATATGCCCATGCCTATAAATAAAGCTCTCGTCAAATGATTGAAAATTTGGTTGAGGAACTTGTTTAATCCATACAATATCATTAGACCAGCGCCTATTCTATGAGTTGCCTTGTGGCCTCATTTATCTTTAATACATGTCGTTGTATAAACAATAATTTAATGCGAGTGCATTAAATATTTTTCTGCATAATGACACATATAGCGCAGAAATCGGGCCGCGAGGAAATTCATACAAAATGAATTGGCCATACGAACTGGCCAGAAAGCCGGAAACGCGCATGAAAATAGCATTGCTTGGGGTTGGGCGAGTTGGTTCATGATCACACGAAAACTTTCAGCTGGGACGTAAAGAAACGAAGTACGGTCGAGCGAAACACGAAAACAATGCGTGTTCCTGTTTCATGATTGTGTTCGTGTTTCTCTCGACCGTACTTCGTTTCCTTGCTTTCCAGGTGAAAGTTTCCCAGTGATCCTGAAAATAGCATAGTTCCACGCATAGGCATTATCGTGGCAACATGCTTTGCCAAGCATCAGCCAATATTGGCCTTCCAGGGCTTGGACTTTTGTTGGCTTGTCAACTCTCCTAGCACCAGCCAATAATGGCGGCCGAGGTATTGCCAAGTTCAGACAAAGCACCACTGATGATTTTCCATGCTTAGGCTTGGGACTTTCTGCTGCATGGGATGTTGTCCCGCACGTGAAAATGCTTTTTATTGTGTTGTACCGGAGATAGTAGTCTATGACAAGACGACATAGCATGTAGTTAGTGTGCGCCAATCTCTCCTGTGCAGCCGACGGGATATGTGCCCAAGGTCTGCGCCGGATGATGAGGGTAGGCGCAAGGTTCTGAGCAAGAGAAGAAGAGGAACTGTCAGTATCGCGCGGCTCGGAACGAGAGCGTGCTTTTAAAGAACCCACCAAGACATCGGCGTACGCTGCCTTGCTCGTCTTTGGTCTCCGTCCCTTTTCAAACGTCTGGCTGGCCTCCGGCTATAAACTTCTTTATATATGATCAGTGGCTTCCAGTTAATATCAGATTGTATTAGCCCTATGTTGTGCTGTGTTACGTATTTCTTATTTTTTTTTTTACATTTTCGATGTTTTTATGAATTACTTCAATATCACAAAAAGTATACAGTTTGACGGTAGCGCAAGTGGACAAACACTCCCCTTGGCCCGACAGCTTACCTGGCTCAACGGAAACTCACTGCACCGGCCCCACAGCTCATAATTAAAATAAACACAGATACCGGCATCCACAAATCCAGGTGGGCGAAGGTTCTGCGTCAAAAGCACCCGGAATTAACAGAAAAATTCAAGACATTCACAGAACCTGCAACGATTTCCCACGCTACCTGTGGGTGCCCCCGTAGCTGGGAGCCCGACCAAAACCCTAAAAATTCTCGATACCCTATCACTACCTAGTCACAAGAAGCTACCCTGCGTAGCAAGTCCCTGCAATACCAGCTAGACGTGCTACAGAGAGCCAAGGCAGGAGCCACCGCAACTGGAGCTAGGATTTACGGGTGACTCCGTTTTCATCATTGACCTACTGCCTGCTCTTCCGCCCCAGTTATTCCTGAAGTAAAGTTTCATTCATTCGTTAATTCATTAAGTCCATAATTTATTCATTCACTCGTTCAGTTTGTTCTGAATCAACCCTTCGTGCCGGTGCGCATCATCGTGGGGCCTTCTCGCCGGCTTGTGGCAATCCCGCCGCGTTGTTATAGTTGACGCTACAAAAAAGAAAGAGAGAAAGTAAAAAAAAAACAAGACCAGAAATGTAAGAATGAAATAAAAATTACCGCGTGATAAATGCTATCAAGTAAGACCATTAAGCGGTAAAGTAAAAACCAAACAAACCATTAACTCAACTCACCGAATCACGAACGACCATGTGGCACCCGCAGGCGAGCAACTAAAAATAGGTAGTGAAAAACGGTGAGAGACTGTCTGTGGGGAAGTGCTTCTTCAGTCACACGAAAGAAACATAGGATTGGTGAAGCAGAGAGCAGCGTAAGAATTCAATCGTATTAGTAGGAAATTCTCAGCATTTCTGCGCCCTATTTCCGTGATCCAGTTTCTCGGAAAAACCCCACCTCTGGATACATGAGCGCACTCGATTATATTCTGCAAGCGCGGTCCTCCTGTCGGGCGGCCGTTATCGTATAGTGGTTAGTACCTTGAGTTGTGGCCGCAATAACCCAGGTTCTAATCCTGGTCACAGCACGGTTTTTTTTCCCAGTTTTGACAAGGAAGATTACGTAGTAGTCAGACAAGCCAGGCTCTGCCAGACAAGCCTCAACGGGCTTGTCTGGCAGAGCTTGGCAGGCGACAAGGGTTATAAAAAGTATCTATATATTACAGCACAAAGTACCAACCAAGAACAGACAACCATGCGATATTCACAAAACCTCTGGAAATCTCTAACGAATGCGCCTTAAAGCCTATTTCAGTTTATATTTCGAAGCATGCACAAGAAAGTCAGATGGCAAAGCGTTAAATATAGTTGGCGCATAATAACGACGTGTTCTTTTCCCGTACCTTGTGGAACAACGAGGAATTGCGTAACGTTGCTTCGGTCTCGGAGACCGAGCAGGAGTGTAACGATTTTTGAATGTGTTAATCCAAAAATGTTTTAAAATAACAGTTTCGTTTAGGAGCGGGGTAAAATCGGGCAACATCAAAGTTTTGTATACGCTGTCATCTTTCTCGATACACAAGTCATATGCAATGGTACGCAGCAAAAAACGCGAAATGGAATTGACTCGCTCTATCCACCGTAAAGCACAGTTACCATATACTGTAATACCGTACCTAAGCACACTATAACAAAGGAAATGTACAATAACTTTTCGCAGCGAAAATGGAATAAATGTTCTTAATTTGTACACCAAAGATGATACAGCACAAATTTTTAGACGCATAATAAGCTAAGTGGGAATTCCAAGAAAGGTCGCTATCGAAATAGAAACCTAAATACTTCACAGTGGACACATAATTTACAGGAATACAACAACAGGAAGAGCATGCCGCTGTGTGTAGAAATAAAGATTGCGTGAAGTCAACTTTTTTCAACGGATTGTGAAAGCAAATCAGCTGTGTTTTTTTGGTATTAACATCAATGGAATTGGCCGCAAACCAATTCATAGTTTTCATTGCAGAAATTTGAAGCGAGTTTATGGCGTCAGAATGCTGGTTCAAAATTTCTACAGGTTATTGGAGGCTTGCCTAGAGAATAAAATTCTCTCGCGTCAATGAAAACTCTTGCCCCCATTATGAAGAACGGTATGACGAAGTTTTCATGGTACAATATTCTTTGAATAACGTAGAGTTACGCGGCTAAATGGTCAAAGCATCCTGCTTACTAATATGGTCCTGCTTACTCAAGACGCTGGAAGTTTTCCCCTGTCGTTGCCGTCGGGGGTGTAGCTCAGATGGTAGAGCGCTCGCTTAGCATGCGAGAGGTACGGGGATCGATACCCCGCACCTCCACGTTTTTTTTTTTTTCTTTACTGTGGGAGTTTCTTATGTTCAGTTGTATGCATATCTCCAACATTCGTGCACAAGTTGGGGAAGCTGCGCTGAGCCAGGGAGAGAGAGAGAAAGGAAGACAAAAAGAAGATGACAAATGCTCTCGATTTCAAGACAAAAAGAAAGGCGGTGTAGAGGTCAGCCCTGCCGATAATTAGGCTTCATATACCACAATGGTACGAGTACATTCCGACGGCACGAATATGAAAAATAGGGAGGGGAGGGACTCCACCAATATAGGAAAGAAAATAAACATGAAAATAAAGTAAACGAAAACACTAGGAGGAAATTATGAAGTGAAGCACCACGAGAAAATCATGAATAGAAATCAAACTAAGCGCTGCAGAGAAAAGGAGCGAATTTGGGCAACCGAAGGGAACACCAGGGGCGGTGCTATGTTCAGAGTCCTGCAGAGTGCCGACAAACCTACGATACCGTATTAATGGTGTGTGTCACGGAATTGTAGCAGCACTCTTAATATGGAACAGGAAGACGTTGTCCAAGTAGGGGGAAAGGCTGATTTGAAGCATGGGTGAAAATCAACGCCACCAAACAATATAAAGGGCTTCAGAAAAAGTTCTCCATGCATGGGAACTGTGAATCGGTGATTTTTCACCCGAGGGTCAGACCTGGAGGTCGTAGCGAGGGACACAATACAGATCCGGCATTACCGGTTCCCGTTCTAGGTGACGTTTAATGTTGGAAATGGATATTTTATGAGGTGTGTCCGGATGTAGTTGATGGGACTGGTTTCTATGGTCGATAGATTGAACGTGCAGTAGACGTTTAATCAGAAGGGAACGTAGAGTCACTCCAGGTGCGATGGGGCAGTGTGGCAGGTGTACTGGCATTACAACAGAGGCGATGTAAGGGAGGTAGGGTGTGGACCATTTACGTAATATTTCTGGCGTGTCGGCTGCGAAAAGGCTTTACCGTGCGCCCACAGCAAAGCGTGCCCGGGAAACTGCTGTCTCCCAAAATCCTTCCTATGCCTGTCCACAGAGCATAACGGCCGCACACAGTTTACGCTGCGTGTATCCGAGAACATGTCTTGTTGCGTACGCGGTGTAAGCGTTATCCTGTTCAGTGCGACCATCTCTGCTTTCAAAATGTGTTTCCTTCGATACCAACAGCTGCCGCACGGTGGGAAAACCGGAAGTTGTTGAAGGTTGAGTTATAACACCGCCGCTACGTCGGAAGGGATTGTCGGTTGCGGAATAACACCCGTAGTGTAACAGCACTGATATTTCCCGTCACGTCACGCTATCGCGTGGGATTTTTTCCGAGCTTCCTTCAAATATGCGTGTGCCCGTTTAGGTCTTACTAGAAACAACTGTTTCCTAGCTTCATTACTAATTATATTATGGCACCATTTCCTGTGTCCTTCTCCCTTTTGTATGCTCTTTTTTCGTTTTCAACTCGGAGTGGGGAAGAGGCCCAGAGTTTTCAGCATTGCATTGTGAATGAGTAGATTCATGCAAACTACGCAACCTTGCATTGCAAACAAAAATGCGTGATAGAAAAAAAAAACGTGAACTCCCTGGCTTAGTTAGGAGGTGCCATTCCTTCTAAGTGAGGCCCAAAGTGACGAAAAACAAAAACATACTCCGTCGAGCCGGATTCGAACCAGCGACCTATGGATGTCAGCAGGGTACCTCTACAGTCCACCGCTCTACCAACTGAGCTATCGACGGCCTTGCCATCTGTTTTTCGAGAGCGAGGAAACTGGAGCACCAGTTGTACATAGAGTGTTGCGGCGACAGTGGCCTGGAGGCAGCTGGCGGCGCTTTCGGCCTCTTTTGTGATTCGTGGCAGGCGATTGTTTTAGTTTTTGGTTTTCCCACTCGTTTCTTTTTTAAGACCACTCGCTCTTGAGAAGACCGGTTTTATTTTTTGTGACATTCCGTCGCAGTTCCTTCTTGCGCTTGTATTCCTGCTATGATGCCTTCTTTCAACAGCCATTAATATTGCGAATTAGAGACTGTTCGACGAAAACTCCGTAGGAGTCGCAAACAATGGATGCAGTACAACTTTTGAATTTGATTCGACTAGTTAGAAACGTTCCGACATGTAGTATACGAGCACAAATTATCATAAACGTTGCAAAGCTCAAGTCAAAGCTCACCTAAACAGCCCACAGCTCTAGCCCCCTGAGCTATCGACGGCCTCTTTTTTCCTTATTGTAATGGGTGAATAGCCCGAAAGTTTTTAGTATTCCAGCCTATTTACAATGAAGTTACGTCCAATGTCACATATTTTAAAAGTCAAGCGAGCACACGCACGCCTGAAAAGATGCAACCAATCCGGCAACTGCGATTGTGCCATATGAAGCACACATTGTTCGCGAAAAAGCTACTTAGTTCAGCAAGGTTCCATCTCATTGCGGTAAATCATGCGACACTTCCACTAGGCAAAAGCGATTTGATGAACACAAAAGTTAGCAGGGCACAGAACAGCTTTTTATCGCTGGCAAAAATCGGATAGGGCTAGTGCGCTGATCCTTCAGCTGCAGTCAGCGCGACCTGGCAGCCACAGCGGCAAATTTTGTTTGTTCAGGGCCAGCGAGGTCAGCCAGTGGACAAAAAGAAAAGAAATCATACGTACGTTTGTGTTTGTGGATGCCTTAAGAGCTGCAAAAACGCAGGTGGAATTCCTAGAAGAATAAATTACGTTCGTTACGAAGAAAATAGCATTAAGGGGAGCGCGGGCTGCTCTACGCATCAGCGGTATTTGATCACCTCAACGCTTAGCTAGATCGAGCATTTCTTCATCAACAGCTTCTGTCGGGGCGGCATCCGTTGGTTTTATATATTCGCAGTTGCCCTCTGACGCAAGGGCGTCAGCAAAATCTCATCACACATCGCGAACTTGGTCGTGTACCCTTTCGGGAGTGTGTCACTGGTGCTGGCACGCCCCTTGTACAAACGATTTCCATGTCTAATAATTTTAAAACAGCTTCTAGTGCTAACATACAAATCAGCGTTTCATCTCCTCGCGAGTGTTCATATGGACAGCCACCGTCGCCACGTGTATAGCACAAGCAACTGCAGACAGCCTTGCAGAGGCTTTCTCGAAAAACGCGCGTTTGCGTTGCCGTGAAGTACAGAAACAAAACAGACGATTCTGTACCTGAGATTTAAAAAAATTACAGAAATTTTGAAACTTATTTACTCTCTACGCAGTCCTACGCCGATCCGGTTTATTTTGAGTGTTTCGTAGCCGAATCGGTGCTGTGCTTATGGTTGGGTTTATTTTATATTTTTGTTTCAAGAACCTCGAGGAAAGCATAGCCTGACAGGTAAGTTGTATTTCCTCAGTTCCATTTCATCTATTTTTTATTCAAATAATATGCATTAGTGTTATTATATTTTTTGTGCAAATGCCAGGCATTACACATTTTGCGTCTGGGTTGCTCGACAGAAAATGCTGACACAGTAAAAATTGTATTCAATAATCGTCGCTTGCTTTCAACTGCACTTGTAGATGAAATTATTGATTTGGGCCTCACTGCTTGCCATTACTACTGATGGCCCTGTTTCGGTCTGAATTTCTTCGCTGACGCCGAAAGCAGGGGTGCAAGCGTATCTTCCTTTTCCGCGGGTAAAGTAACCTTGATATTTTAGTATTTCTCAGGGGCTCTCTATTATTTTGGAACCGGATAGGAGAACTATGCACGGCCTGCATGGCGCTGCCGTGCTGGCCCTGTACAAAAATACGCGGACCAGCTTATCCCGGTGCGAGCTAAAGCTGCTTCGCATTCCGACTGGAGGCGCCACTGGTTTAAACGCAGTGGCGCCACCACACCAGAGCACGAGGCCTATACTATAGGGGTGATATATCTATGTGTTTTTTTAACAGTCTACGGCAGAACATGCCAGAGGAACACACTATCCCGACACAAAACAAATCAGCGATCAATTTTCTCGGATTGCTTACACAAGCGGCAGTTTATTGACCAAGGCAATATACATCTTTACTATTGGGCCATGTTTTTACAGGCAACGTAGATGTTTGCAACTTAAATAAGAAAGGTTTTGCAACCAACCGGATGCACATTGTTTTGACTCACTTCAACATACTATCGTCTAAAATGGTTAGCTTATGGTTTGCGGTAAATAGGCACCCGTAATAAAGTTTTGTGGCAGCGCCCCAAAAAATGCAATCCCTTGCCGCCGCACATGGACAATCCCCAAGAGCTATACTGCTGGGGCTGCGCTGTGTAGAGCTGGCAGCAGTATAGTTCTGGCAGCAGTATAGAGCGGTATGGAGGCATCGATGAGTGCTGGCCATGCGCCGGTAGTGCGGGGGGAGCCACGAGCGAGAAATAAGATAAGCGGCGACCTTAGTTTGGGTTCACGGCGCGAAGGTGTTCGAACGTCTCCCAACTCATCTATCCTCGCCTATCGCGACATTCGTGAAAACGTAGGGGATCTCAAGGATTAGAAAACTGATCAATTCCTTCCTGGAGAGTCCATACAGGTACTCATGAGAAAAATGCACAATTCTAAGAAACTTGAAAGTGTCAGCGACATCTTTAAGAAAGCCCCAAGGCGACTTAGGATTGTTGGGGTGGGCAGGAGCAAATGAAAAAGGCAAAGAGCACTCACATATTACGCTGTATGGAAAACAGTAAAAACGGATGATCAGCCATTTCGAAAAAAAAAGAACCGCGAGAATAACTGATGTGGAAACAAATGCACCAATCCAACACCACCAAAAGTAACGGGAAGAAAATGTTATTGCAGCCCATTGGCTTCCACTTGGACTCCCTACAAAAGTTTCCAACAGTCTATGAAATACTCAAATCTCATTTCGTGCACAGCTAAAAACCTGCATAATATAACGAGGTTGGAAACGAGAAATACATTACACAGTTCTTGCCTCGCCGATATAGACATCTCCCGCCTCATCCATGCCTGCGTTTTACGCTTCGTAACGGCAAGCAGATAAGACCAATGAGGTTCACTGTTGTGAATCGTACGTAGAGAAACCCCAAGGTACTATATTGTTCCGGAATTCTATGTTATACCTCAAAATTGAAGAGGTTGCGTTCCCCCCATTCCTTCCAAAATCCCCTTGATTTCTGAAGGTTCACCTCAACTCCACTTACATCAGAAAACCTCTGTGTTAGTAATTGCCCCCAATACACTTTTCTGGTCCGTACAAAAAAGGCAAGTTAATTATGCATAGGCTGAAACTGTGACTTCATAGTTTGGCAGGGAGAAACCATGTATGGCGCTGTTTTGGAGAATATTAATAAACAGGCTCTAGAGATGCAAAGCGAATAAAAGCGGAGATAATACCCAACCCTTCCGCATGGAGTATCTAATTTGAATATATCTAGAAAGTTCGCGATTTACGATCAACCTGGTCGTACAGCTTTTATAACACAGAGGTACGCCTTTACAGAAATATTCCTCAAGCCCATCAGACTCCAGAATAAAAAAAAGGAAAAGATGGATAGCCTCGTTATATGCTTTAGCAAGATAAATTTGAAGGAGCGCAACCTGCCCAGCACCATTAGATGCACACTCTAGTAGTGACCGAGCAAGATGTATGCACCTCTGAAAGCTCTACTTTTGAATCCCGCTATTTTGGTGAGAACCTGCCAGGTTTGTTATTACAATATGTAGCCTGCGTGCCAGCACATTTGCGAATATCTTGTGATCCACGTTACACATGGTGTCGGCCTGTTGCCATCCATTCTTTTCAACTTTCCTTCATTGTAACATTAGGAATTCGCACGGCATCCCCTTTGTAAAATGCAGAAGGCAGAACGTCGAGTTCATATGTTTTCGTAAATACTTCATGTAAGGCAGGTGCGAGAACACTCGAAATGTTAAGTAGAACTCCGAAAAGAGGTCGTCAGGTTCGAATGATTTAGGGTTTTGTAGGTTTGAAATGGCCGCTTTCACTTCTTGAAGCGTGATTATTCCGACTACAATTGCCCGCTCATAGCCACTAAGCTTAGGAAAGGAATGGAGAAATCAGGGGTATGACTTACACCCCTGTTGCCAATAAAGAATTTTTTATAATTGGAACAACATACCCTAAGTATACTGTGTGTATCAGAAATGCATTGACCACCATGCTCGATTTCCACTATAGCCGTTTCCGGTGCTGACTGCCTTTCATCAGCAAATGCGTGTCGTGTTGATGGCTCCTGAAACACCTACGCGTTCTTGACCGAATAAGGGCTCCCCGATATTTTTTTCAGCTTTATGATGGTGTATCGGAGCTTTAACATTAAGTATTTCATCAAAAAATGCCCGGGCCTCCGCTGTGTTAGGCTCATGCAATTGCATCAAGAAACTGCTGTGTTCACATATATGAAGTCGCTTCAGAAAGAATGCCGGAGCTGATGTCTCTATAGCAAAGTTTTCAACCTCTTGTTTAAGAATGTCTCATTTTTGGAAACACTCAGGAATGAAATTTGAACCTATCTTTCAAGCAAGCTGCTACGGTGTGTTGAAAAGGTCCATCCAAGAGTATGCTATTGTTTAGTTTCAACAGGTTCCAAGGGATGTGAGGAGCACGTCCGCCCCGTGGACCCATCCGAGCAGAGATCATGCAGTGATCAATAAAAAAAAAAAAATTGGCCCACCAACATTGTCACGCACAATGGAGCACTTCCCTAAGGAAACGTGAATTTGGTACAGACGGGCACTAGAAATACGGTGAAAAGGGATAAAGTGTACAATGCTTCCTCTAGCGCTGCTTATATCAACTAGACCATATTCACTAATAAGATCACTGAGAACCGCGGTGCTGAAATCATAGCGCCAGTTACCTGCCGAATGATACTCTTGAGTACAGAGACAAATAAAATATCCTAGTAGTTGAACACTTCTCGCGGTGCACAAAAATTGAGCCAAGGAGAGGAAGAAACTCCCCTCTACGTCAATTTGGTGGGGGCATACAAGCATATAATGTGCCATTCAATGCCCGATATGTCAACGTCACCGCAGACAAACCACCCCACGTTGTCCACTTTGCAAGCAAGGACAGTCGCATCAAGGATTTTCAGAAGAATAGCGTATACAACCGCTTGATAGGCCAACCGAGTGGCTAACGCAAACACTGTATTCCGATAAGAAGGGCTGGAGAGGCGGCCGCGTGTGCTCATAAGTACCTAGCTTGGTCTCCTGAATAGCAATGAAATTTTTCATAAAACTATGCGGCGGGTGAGAAAACAGATTTCTTTCATGTTTTTAGTTCAGAAAAAAATAGAAAATTGAAAAAAGACAATTTCCCGCAGATCTCTCAACTATACGACATAGTTCGAGGTCATGAAACGCGAAAGAGGGCCTAGTTACTGGTGACTATAGGAATGAAACCAAATACGGCCGCTGTAAAAAGAAGGTAGGTAAATAGAATATACATAAAAAATATATAGGTTCGGATGGGTTTCACCTTAAATTATGTAAACAACGGAATTGCCCGGTCAATTTCCGCATTTCCATTAAAAGAATACAATTGTTTCATGCTGCACCACAAAAGCCCAAGCAGAGATTCCGCTCTCAATTTCTGCGCACGATTTTACTTGAAATCACTGATTTCAGAAACTCTCACTGCACATTGGTGGCATCACGAATTTCCCCGAGGAAGCTCTGTATGTTTTTTTAAAACTGTTTTTAATGATCTTAGTTTTTTTTCCACCGCGCACATCCCCACTCCTGAATGGCCGGAATGAGTATCAAATTACTTTCAAAATCTGAAGCAGCTGATGCTGCCGGTGTCTCTGGCCTAGACCCCTTACATTATTTGAGGCGATGTGTACTGCTGCGCAGGTGGCCACAAAAACTAGCTAATCATCATCTCTGCATCGATTTTATTTTTTTATACATCTGGTGTAGCAAGCTAGGCGCCTTGGGCAGGCAAACCTCACCAGTATCATTAAAGACTATTCTCTCTCTCTCCTGTCACCGAACGAAGGAGTCACCCTTGTTTTTCAGTTTTCGATTCCAAAAATTATTTCTTGATTCTAGACCAAATTGTACCAATTTTGCTCATATGTCTGAAAAGGAGGCTTTAAGAGCACTTAAGATCATACAAAATATTTTGTCGTTGATAGGCACTATTAGAAGCAAAAATATTTCGAATGGTATGTAGCTGCAGAAATTTCCTTACTGCGCTTCTAAACTCCGCGGAAAATGATTTGTTTCTGTAGGTCGAAATAAAAATTTTCATCTAGAAAAAGGGTTAGCTAAAAAATACACAAGGGTTATTTTTTTCTTGTTGCTGTGCCCTTAGCGTGAGTGAGACAGCGTAGGAGTGTCAGTGGTAACGCAACGCTCTGGCTTTTCCGTTGCTTAATTATTCTTTCTCGGCCGCTCAACGTCTCAGAGTTTTACATTTCCAGGCAGGCATTCCCCTGACTGGAATTTAGATTGGTACGATAGCCGTACACTTTCCTTTGGAGAATCTTTTTGCCGCACGGCTCGCAATTCTCCGTCTACTGGTGCCGCATTTCAAGGAAGGCTATTGGAGCCGTGCCAACTACGACGACAGCTAAGGATGCACAGCTGTCAAAGTTGCTGACCGGCCGATGCAGGTTACGCAGGCGCCATCAGACGACGCGGTGCAGAGAGGTGGAGTGGCCACCTTCGAACTCCCTTTTTTCTCAGCGTTTCATTTTAGGGCCTTCGATTTTTAAACATAAATAAAGAGAGAATTGTTAAGACTGACATTTTGAAGAAAACCTCTCATTGTTACCTATTAATTGCATTTGTGGCCTATGAACGTAATGGTTGATCTGTGGTGCATATCATCACCATTGGCTGCTTTTATTGGACGTAAAATTCATGATTTTGGCACAAATTTAAACTACAATTGAATCATAACTAGTTCTAACTGCAATATGGCTTCGTCATTAGTTTACTCTTACGCAGTATCTGGAGTGCACTCTAGCTCAGCGCTGAAGGCATGGCTAGAGTGAAGACCCACAACACCAGAATATTTAAGACTAGGTTACCACCGCTGTTAGCGCCTGTCGTTGTAGTGTCTACGATCCGTCCTCGCTTCTTGGTGCCAGCGACAGTGGTTTATAACCGGTTGTGCCCTCAGTTTTTTATCTTTAAATTCAGCTGTAATTTTTATCAAATTAGGTGAGTTTTTGGTGTTTCAAATAATTGCTTTGTGTTCGTTAGGTCATGTGACGTTAGTTAGGTTAGTTTACCTTGCTTAACGTTATGTAGAGCGATGTAGTGCAAGACGCGGAAATTAAAAAAAAATGTGCGTGGACGTCGAATAGCGTAGTGCTTATAGTGACCGTCGGATGCACGCTCTAGACACAGCCTTACCCCTACGTCTCACTGTAACAACTTCAGCCGGAATACTCACTAGAGAAATTCCGTTACTTTGCTTAAGGTTTTTATTGCGGTATATCCACTACTCGTGTTGGTAGCATGTGTCTATAGTGAACATGCCTGGTCATTTGATCATACATTCACATACAATATTTGGTTTATTATAACGAGCTATAACCATTATTTCACTTCATCGTCGGCTGGGCCAACTTTAAGCTTTTTCCTCGGTGCCTAACTTGCGTACAAGCGACCGTCATCGCACTAGCTATAAGATACTGGGGGGATGGTATGATCGACCGGTCTTCTTCAACGCTGTAGCTGTTGACCATATACTCCTGTCTAAGAATTGTTATTTTACAACTTACTTACACAGCCGTGGATATACGCACGCGCAGTGCAATGTCTCCGGTTAAACCACGTTCGGGGACGAAACGACCAATTGACAAGCCACGAAACGGCATTGGGTTTTCAGAGCATTGTGTTCCGCGGGCACAGGTCACTCGCAGTGCATGCGATTATTAAAAAAATAAAAGAAATAAAAATGTCGTGGAGGTGCGGGGTATCGATCCCCGTACCTCTCGCATGCTAAGCGAGCGCTCTACCATCTGAGCTACACCCCCGACAGTCACCTCAAGGAAAAATGTTCCACATCGTGCATAAGCAGATGTATCCCAGCTTTTGGCGTTTAGTAGCGTATCTCGGTATTACTAAAACTCATTGCAGCACCTACGCTTCTATTATCGTTTTTATATAATTGCTAAAAATGTTTGTAGATTGCTTTGAAAGATTGACTCTATATGCCAACCCCAAGAGGTTGCATGAATATTGAAGCAGCAGTCCACTTGACTCCTCCGATTTTAGGCGCCCTATAAAAAAAGTTCTTCCAGTCACAGGATTTCAAGATGAAAACAATAAATCACTAAATAAATAGAATTGGCGTTTCAAGAAATAACTGAAATTACAAATAACCATCGGACAAAGTGCAAGGTGGAATTACCAAAACTAATTTGTGCTCATTAAAAGGACCGATGAATGACACCTACTAAAACCGAAAGAGCCTATTCTCGAAGTCTCCATGTTCTAAGCTTAGTTGTTAGCGAGTAGAAACAACTTTAAAATCAGAGGTTGACATTTAAAAAACACATCATACAGGAGAAAGCAATTATGTGTCTTTATGATAGTACAGTAGTTTCTAGAAATGTGCAGCCACACGTACATACACGTTTCGTGTTTACATTTAAGTAAATGGTATGTGGCAGGAGCTGAGGGAACGTTTCGTCGTAGAATAAAACACACTTTTGAATTAACAAACTGTCGTACAGGAAAAGTGACACCATTTAGCAGAAAATTTCTCACCGCGTCATTCGCTGATACTGATTAGCTTAACTAATCTCAGTTTAGACACAATTCAGTGACTACCGTGTCAATCACGGTCGTCTTCCAGGCCCATCAGCTTATCTTAAAGGACGACGCTGCATACATATATTGTGAAAAACGTCCAGAAATTGCTCGAGGACTCCAGGTTTTTGCTGTATTCCGTTTTCGGATGACAGCCCCCAATGAGAATATTCGTCACTGTTGGTTGTCCATGTGGAAAACACGAACGACGTTGTGGCAGGCGCTCGTGCGAAAAAGCAGGGCTCACTTACTTAGCAAACTGCTAAAGAGGAGTATCAAAGAAAGGTACGCGATGTAATCAAAATTTTACACCCCGTAGGACAAGCTTTGCGGCACAAACACTAGTCGAACGGGAACCTTTATAAAGTCAGTCGGAATGGTTGTTATCAAGCAACCCCTAGCTTCAACTTCAGCAACATCACGTTTTCCCCGATAAATTGCTGTTTGATGTGTGTGAATTTTTGATGAGAACACCAATAGCGAATGGTGGAGTGCCTGCTATCTTCCCAGAAATGCGTAATGAGTGTATGTTTAGATCACTCCGAGCGAAAAGGAAATAACACAAAAAACACAAACGCAGCTAAATCGGCAAAGTAAGCATTGCCTTTCGGAAACTAAAAAAATAAAAATAACGCAAAAATTAAGAAACGTAAAAACAATAAAAAATCGCAATGTTATCACGCAAATAACTAAACAACTAAAAAAACATAAAGATATTAAAACTAGAAATGTACGAAAAAATCACAAAGTTTTTTTTCAGCATGCGATAAGGAAAAAGCAAGGAGAAGTTAAAACAAAAAGATAATCAGCTCAAGGAACCCAAACAGGATGGTTCGAAATCTACCCTCCGTTCATTAACTATCGAAAAATAAAAAAGCATCTGCTCAGAAACTGTTTGTGCCTGTTCTTTACAGTTTTATTCTTTGCAGACAATTCTTCCAAAGTAGCAGCGAAGCAGCAGAGTTTCTCCACCTCTGACCGGGATCCTGTTTCGTGAAACAAGAACCAGTTTCTTCCCCTTGAGAGCACCCGATTCTATTCTGACTGCAGTACCGTCCTGTGGGGCAGCCGTGATCGTATAGTGGTTAGTACCTTGCGTTGTGGCCGCAATAACCCAGGTTCGAATCCTGGTCACGGCATGTTTTTTTTTTTTTTTCACTGAGGATCCATCACATACTCTCTCACCACAGACTAACCCGTCAACCGTTCCCTCCTCCCCCACATAAGCAACCCACCAACGGTGAAGGAGTCATACATACCTCGTCAGCTCCAAACTGACACCTTCCCCGAAAACACGCTCCGGCACAAAAATATTTCACCATCCAACTAGAGACACCGGTTAACCTTTTGTCTCCGGCAAGAGCAGCTGCCACGACTCGCGGCTATCCAGACTAGGATGGCCGCCCACAACAGCACTGTCCGCTCCAATAAACGTTTGTCTCTTCCTCCTCCAATAATCACCTGAATTCTTCTTGTGCCCCACATCAGGAACCCTGTGCCTCATATTGGGGGCAATCCCAAACGCCCCACTTTCCCTTCTAATCACAACCCTTTACAGTAGGCGGCGACGCTGACGGGCTCCAACCCCTGCTCGCCGCTCCGGCTGGTGAATAGGGCACGGACTGTTGTCCTGGACTGAAGATCACCATCTCAGCACAATCACGGCAGTTGGGAAAAGGTCGGAAAATAAAGTCCATTCTATCTCTCTCTCTCTCCCTCTAGAGATCCTTATAAATAATACATGACGTTTTCGGAACCCTATCAACGCTTCGGCCGGATGAATGAAGATATTTCCTAAAGCATAACCAACGCTGTGACTCACTGGCTAAGGCGTTGTTCAGCTGAGCCTAAGGATGCGGGTTCGATCCCTAGCGCGGTGGCTGCTTTTCAGATTGGAGTGATAAGCGATAACGCTCTAACCCATATTAATGCCTAGCTCACAACTACGGCGTGCCTCATAGCCCATGTGAAGCTGCGGCGCGTTCAACCCCGTAATCAATCAATCAGGCTCAACGTGAAGGGTCACCGTACGTTTTCTAGTTATCTCAGTTGGTAGAGCGAGTACCGTAGATTGGCGAAAGTAAGGCTCGGTGTCACGCATTGAGTCCGAAAGGGTAGCTCCGATTTAAATTTCGGAATTTCAATTCAACAGCTCAAGAATTTGAATTTTCTGGAAAGAGTTTCCCATTGTTCGTGATGGCCTGATCTCCAAGCCTACATGCTCACTTTTCTGAGCATGACAGCGTATGTTCGAAACATGCTTGTGCGCGCGTGGCATGCGTTATCTCGCAGGCTGTCGGAATTTGCGCTTGTTTTTTTTTCTTCCTCTTCTTTGTTGTTCTAAACCAGAAAGAAAACATTCACTGCGTTGCCAACAATGTACTTTTCCAGCAGGCCTCATTGTTTGATGTTTGCGGGGGAACCATACATACACAAAAGGACTAATATCAACAGTGTTGAGGTAATAGCAACATGAAATCTACAAAATTGAACATCTGTTATCAGTCTATAGAGTATCGGTTACCTGTGCGTCGCGCATAGAGGTGAATGTAGCGTTGATGGAACCACGCGACCTGTAGCATGAGATCAATTGACACCCTAAAAATAAATTACCCACAAAAACATAGAAGGGAACATATAAAGGCGTAAAATAAGGTTGAAAGGTTGTAAATGCAGTATTCTATTCCTCTATTCCTTGCCACTGGATTAGGCGTATGCGGCGAAGCTTAAACTCAGTCGCACAAGGCTTGAACTATAGCAAAGGTGCAGGATTTCTAACTTCATGAGCACTCAAGGACACATCCCTACGGAATCGCACTAGTTTGAGATTGTTAATTTACAAGTTCCGTCGTCACGTTGCGCTCTGCTAGTAGTACTCATCGTCCTATGCATCGAGATCATCGTGCTCGTCATGCCAAGTATTACATGTGCGGCAGCGCTTTACCACAGCTGGGACGCAGCAGCGGCGCGTACGTGCACGACGTATGCGCGGCGTTCCGTGAGTCGCGTCGAGGTTCTGTGGACCACGTGTTGCGCCAGCTTTGGCGGTGTTGGCTGCCAGGCTATTCGAAAGTTTTTTTTTTTTTTTTGCGAAAGCCACTGCGCGAGCCAGGGCGCTCGGCGGTCACCGTGAGGCATGAGGTCAGAAGCACTCGGTATATTCTATGCATTTTAACGCGTTAAGCGCCAAACATAATGGCCAGATAATTTGGCAGTGTGCTGATAGTCCGCGGTGAAAATATTAGGCCAGGTGGTGCTTGCCCTGAAGACGTTGTACCGTAGCGACGACGAATAAAAACGTAATTCTCTAGACATGTATTGTAAAAACACCATTTTAGTCGAACGTCCTGTTGGCAGAACTTTGTGAAACCAAGTATACCTATTTTTGTAGGAGGTCCCATTGCAGTCTGTGACTTTGGGACCTCCTTCCGTATATCCTAACCGTGTACTCCAGCGTATACTAAGAATGAAACCTTTTTACTCTTTCACTCGTCCGTCTTCACTGGTCATCTTTCTTCACAATGTGAAACGGCAATCATTCTTCGATCCTTTTTTGAGTTAATGGCCGGAGGGCGCATGGCAGATATTTAAGATCATCATAGTTCATTCTGTGTTTATTTTTTATATATTTGTTTATATTGCAGGTAATCGCATGATGTCCAAACACTTTGTGATTTCTTTAGTTCGTCCTGGGTTGTTTAGCTTTATGCTTTGTTATTTTTGCGTGGTCTGTATGTTTTCCTGGCTACTTGCATAGCCCTTTGCCATTTGGTTCCCTTATTGCGGATAGTTTTGTTTTACATTATATTGTTTGTTTCAGCTACGAACAAGAGCTTCAAGATTTGGTTCTAAACAGCCAGAGTAGGCGATATTGTTCTATTTCTTTACAAATTTTGCGTTTTTTTGTTTTCTCTTAAAATGAACAAATTTACACTATTGTAGAGAATAAATAAATCAACTTCGCGAATAGTGCATTTTACCACCGGTGTTGGGGTTATAGGCCTAAAATGACCGCGCATTGAGAACATCGTATTGCGTAGCGTTCAGCGCTGTGGTGTTGCGCAACTCGGAGCTAGGGACTCTTGATAGCAATCACAACTGCTGATTTCATACAACTTCGGGTACAATTGGCTTCCATGTGGTAAACGTTTTTTTTCCCGCTGTGTAAGTAACCGATTATATCGTGTAGCTTATTTCAGTATCATTCTTCTGTTATTCAAAAAAGCAGCGAGAACAGCTTTTTTTACAAAGCACTTGCATGAAGGTCATTTGCGGCATTCAAGAAAACAACCAACTGAGCCGAATATTTCTTGCTGGAACTCCGGTGTCGAGAGGGAAACAACGCACCAAAAACCGCGAGACACGCCTTGTAGAGCCATTTGCGGTGCTTCTATAGAACGTATTCATGCCCAATCTCGTTTTTTGTAAGCGGATGCCTCCAGCATGCTTGCACGGTTGATACGCAGTTGCTGAATGGTGTCGAAAGTACGAGCTGAGTTAGCAACATAAGCGCCGAAAACTAGAGACGCGTGCAGCACGTCTATTTTGAGGCAGGTGTTTTATTCGTGAGCATCCTTTCTTATACAAACAAACATTTCTTGAACTCCTCCCACATACCGTTTTCAAAGAAAAGCCAGTATTGAGTGCTCACTTGCAAATTGCAGCTGCATATTTCTCTCAAAATCTTCAGCCCTACCCTATAGCCGTAGCGTCGCGTCCATGCGTATGATGTTTTTTTTTTTTCACATTGTCCACTTCACCAACCCCTAACAAATAGACTTAGATGGAGGAAACACTCGGAATGGGCAGTGTAGCGATAAATGTCTTTAGGGGTTGTTGTATGCCGCCGGCACAAAAAAAAAAAAAAAACTGAAAGGAAGGTTAAACATGCGCGCGTGCGCGTAAACATAATTTCATTTTCTGCATTGAAATGCTTTTCTTTCGATCTTTACGTAATAACATGACAACGGAGAGTGCGAACAGTGTGAAAAATAAGGCTGTAATGATGAGAGGACCGAGGGGAGCATGCACCACTCACAAAATTTCTGGGGGTCCTCTGATGTCAAAACACGCCCCCTGGCTACGGCCCTGGTAGTCAACGTTGTTTTAGTAACAGTAGAAATAAATTTTTGATACTCCAAAATAATTTTTTGTTGGATTACAACTGGTAAGTTACGGTATTTTACGAAACACCACCACCTGCATTGTGTTTTGTTTTATTTATATTTTACCTGCTTATACAGCGCTGGCAGAAATTATGAGGAAAAGACCTACCGAGCAAAATCTTCAGTGCCTGCTGCTTCAATATTCCTGTAGGCTCTAGGAGGCTTGCCTATAGTATATATCTCCCTTGCGTCTATGAAATCGTTTTTACCCATTGTTATGAACTGTACGAGGAGGTTTTCAGGGTAGAATATACTTTCCACAGCGAGAGTTAGGCTGCTAAATTATCACAGCGGTGATAAGCCTGCTTATGCAACACGCTGGAAATTTTCCCGTGTAGAGTCCGTCAGGGGTGTAGCTCAGATGGTAGAGCGCTCGCTTAGCATGCGAGAGGTACGGGGATCGATACCCCGCACCTCCACGTTTTTTTTTTACTGAGTCAGGAGTCTTGTACGTTCAATTTTTTAGCATACCTAAAAATTGTCTATACAATTTGTGCACAGTGAGCTGGAAAAGAAAGTCCCTGTTGCCACTCCTAGTGCAGAGGGAGAAAGAGAAAGCGACAGAGGAAGAAAGACAGTGTAGCGGTCAGCCCTGCCGACAATGAGGCTTAATATTCCACAATGGTATGAGTACAGGAGGACGGCACGAATATGCAAAAGAGGGGGAGATGGGACTGCAGCAAGAAGTGAAGGAAAATGACGAAGAAAATTAAGTAAACAAAAACACCAGGAGAAAATATGAAGTAACAGATGTCTACAAATCGAAAATAAGAGCTGGCGATACAGGGATTTAAATTTGGCAACCGATGTGTACATTAGGAGCGGTGTTTATGTTCAGAGTCATGAAAAGCGCCGACAAATTTACCTACCGTATTAATAGTGTGTGCCATGTAGTTGTAGCAGGCCTCTTAATATGGAGCAGGAGAACTTGTCCAATTATAAATTTCAAATGATTTCAAGTGGGGTGAGGATCAATGCTGGCAAAAGTATGTGAATGGCTTCAGAGAGACTTATTTCTTCATGGATAGGCACTGTTAATTAGTCTTTTTTATCCGAGGTGCATTCCTAGAGGTCGTAGCGAAAGATACAATACAGACAACACACCTCACAGTACCCCTTCTATGTCGCGTTTAAAAAGGAAATGGCTGCTTTATGAAGTGTGTCCGGATCCAGTTGGTGAGGCCTCAATGGGAATGGTATCCGTGGTCGATAGATTGAGCGTGTGGTGTAAGTTTGACCACTGGAGGCGAAAGTATTACCATTTCAGGTGCACAGGTGCAGTGTAGTAAGTGTACTGGCATTACAAAAGAGGCAACGTAAGGAAGGTTGGGTGTGGACCATTAGTTTATTTATTTATTTATTTATTTATTTATTTATTTAATTATTTATTTATTTATTTATTTATTTAAAATTCCTTACAGGCCCCTTTAGAGGTCATTGAGTAAGGGGAAAATCGGTGAAGATTATGCAAAAATTAATTCACGCGTAACAAAGCATAGCAGCACAATGAATTGCGACGAGGTTTGCATTATAAGTTGAAGTTACCAGACGATAACAAGACAAAAGAAAAGGTGATTGCGTAGTGCACACACGACAAAGTGAAAGTATATGAAGGCGACATCAACCAAAGATAGCTGGCTTTACCGACCCGACGCGCACCGATGAGGGTTTATAATTTGCAGAACACACAATAAAAAAAGCCCCAGAAAAAACGCAGACCCTATGCCCATACTAAGAAAACATTTCCAGTATGCGACATTTAAAATCGGGCACAAAATGCGACACTGAAAAAAAAGAAAGAAAAAGATAAGAAAGCACGTGCTGTGCAACAAACAGGGCAGGTTTTGTGGTCTTCATGTACATTTTTTGGAGGTACACAGGGGGATACAGGGCAATACTTCTGGCCTGTCGGCTGCGAAAGACTTTACTGTGCGGCCACAGCAGAGCATGCCCGTGAAACTGCACTCGCCCTACATCGACAGTATGCATGTCCCCAAAGCAGAGGTGTTGCACGCACTTTACGCTGCGTGTATCCGAGAATATGTCTTGGTCCGTGCACGGTTTAAGAGCTATTTTGTTCGGTGCGACCATCTCAGATTTCAAAGTGCGTTTCTATCGATACAGCCGCTGGCACATGGCGGGAAAACCGGAAATTGGTGAAGGATGACTATCACACGGCTGTTAAGTCTGAAGTTATTGCGAAAGAACACCCGCAATATAAGTGGGGCGATATTTATTTCGCGTCACGTCACGCTACCGCTTGGAATGTTTTTTCGAGCTTCCTTCACATATGCGTGTGCCTCTTTAGGTCTTACTAGTAACTCTTGCTACCTTAATTACTTATTATATAAGGGCACCATTTCCTGTGTCCTTCGCCCTACTGCACGCTGTTTTTTCGTTTTCAATTCCGAGTACGGAAGAGGCCAGTAAATCGGGGTTTTCAGCTTTCCATTGTGTATAAGTAGATTCATGCAGGCTTCGCAACCTTGCATTGCAAACAAAAATGCATGATAGTAAAAAAAACGCAAATTCAATGGCTTAGTTAGGAGGTGCCGTTCCTTCTAAGTCAGGCCCGAAGTGACGGAAAACAAAAGAAACACATTCCGTCGAGCCGGATTCGAACCAGCGACCTATGGATGTCTGCACAGTACCTCTACAGTCCACCGCTCTACCAACTGAGCTATCGACGGGGATGGCTTCGCCGTTTACTTCTTTCGGACCGCTCTCGTAGAGCAAGGAAACTGTAGAACCAAATGTAGCTTATGGCGGAAGTGGCGTAGCAGCAGCTTAGTGTGCTTTCTGCCCCTATTCGCCACGAGCTCGACATGTAGGTGGCGACAGCGTCGCGCTGCTAGTGTGGATGCTCCGCTGAGCGGCCCGTAAGAATGCACACTGTGGGCGCGCTCCGTGCCTTTTTCTCGCCGTATGTGCGCACGAAAGGTGCAAACAAGAGTGGTACGCTGTAGTTCGGGTCCTCAACGTTCAATGTATAGCATGGAAGCGGCAGACAGTTTTCATTACACGCCAAAAAAAGCGACGACTCATCGGGAATCTCGGAATGGCCGTAACTGTGACAATGAACTTGTACGCTGTGGCTCGTAGCAAGCTCGATCTTTCCTGACTATGGCGTTGAGCCTTCAATAAAAGCATAAATAGAAACAAATCAGGAAGCCTCGAACTCTGAAATTCAGTTTACAACGGCAATCTCAATCGCTTTCACTGGTCGCATTCTTGCATTTGTGGGGTGCCCTAGTAACTCTACTTAACTGCCCCGAAATTCTTTATAAGAGCTTACGATATTTTTTGTGTGTTCAAAAGGCAGCATAAAATTACTGAATTTTGATCAGCGCAGAGATGTAAATGTAACCGCTCTAACGGGTCTTTTAAATGAAATTTCAGCGACTCTGAAGGAAGGTTTGATGAATAACGGTTTCGGATCTCTTATTTACGGCTTTTGTCGCAAGTGAACGAATTGTCAACGCACGCAGTACAATCAACATCTCATGTTTAGCTAGGTTTTCGCAAAGTGACAAGCAGGTTTACAGTGTGCAAACCAAGCTTCTGGGACCTCACAGTGAGCACAAATTTTCTGTTACGGCTGCTCTGTTGACCATTTGCGTTCATTTTAAAATCTAACAGGCGCCTGCAACAGCGAGATGTGTTTGCATTCTTGCGTATAAGGTCGCTTACGAACCCTAAAGATGGCAATAAGTGAAATTGCGCTGTTGCAGATGTAGTAAAACATTTCCTTTTTATTTCTCGTTGCGAATCAGCGCAACGGGTTCCCTGTGACTAGTTTGTTTTGTAAACTGAATATCACCTTTGTCTTGACATTTAATTCTTGAGGATTGGTTAAAAAATGAAATTCTGTGCATTTGGTTTTTTTTTTTTCGGGAAAGGGGGGGGGGGGGGGTCCTGCCAACGTTGCAAGAGCAGCGAGAAGAGAACGCATGTAACGCGAAAAGCCAAACTATGGTTATCAGTATTACTCACCCCAGATGGGCTCAAAATTATCCCCAGTCCATTTCTTTTCCTTTTCAAACCGAACCACTACCCCGAAACTACACTAGGCGTTGTGTTCTGTAGCGGTGAAAAAGCAGTACTTTAACACGTATTTTCAAAACTGATTAACCCCTTTTTGGTCCGAGATTGTCCAGGAATTGTGGCTCGCCTTTTTCAAAATTGTATTGAAAGCAAGCATTGTGGGAAAAAATTAAAAAAAAAAATAGCGAGTCATGGCACACACCCTTCACACATGTGGGCAACAACGTGCATTATATTACGCGTTTTCTCCGCTTTCTTTAAACTTAGGTCCATCTTAATAAGTTAAGACGTGACCATTCTAGGCATTTGGTTATGCTGAGTGAGACACGTTTCTGGACAAGGTGATTCATGTCGGATTTGAAAATGATATATATGAAAATGACACACGAAATGCCACATGACATACGCAAACTCACAACTGCTTAATTTTACCGAAAAATCCCCCCTAAATACTCTTGCGCATTCATAGAAACGTATTTTACATAATACGTAAAATTAGCAACTCGATACAGTTGAATAAATGTTTATTCCTACTCCGTAGTATAAACAACGACTATCCAAAAATGGTATTTATTTTAGAAAAGGTACGGGAAGGACACGATCACACAGGCGCTTTGCCGGTGTAAAATACGTGTCCGGTAATGTATGGGCGATAGCGCACGGATCGTGTGCAGTGCAAATGTTTTTGTTCGTTTCTTCTTTCTATAAGGACACAGCACAATTTTTACAAGGGTGTGGAATTTGCACGCGTATGCGCACAGGTCTTGTCGCTTCTTACCCGTTTCGCGTACTAAACTTTTATCCTTTAAATAATCACCACGGCACCTTCAAAAAGCACCTTTAGACGTTCCCGAAACGGCAGACGACTGCACTCAACAATAAGAAAAGTGCAATGTGTGGAAGCAATGTTTATAACACGTTTCACACTCAAGCGGTGACCACGGCGAAGATGTTTCGTGGAATTAAACCAGCGCATTAACCCGCAACGGCCGCTGATTATTGCGTTTCTAGAGGAAATGCGCAAGCAGAGGTAACTATGTCATTGCTTACTGCCAAACGAGCACACATATTGGTTGTTTTGTCGTGTGCAGCACGCGTCTTGCGCCGCACGCAACGTGAAAAAGCAGACGACGCGAGAGCGCCATCCACACTAGGAGCGGTTCGTCCCGCCGCCGCCAGGGGCCGACTCTGTTCGCGCTCGGGGCGAATAGCGACTCGTGGCAGCCGATTGTTTTGCTTCTTGGTTTTCGAGCTCGTTTTTTTCTATGGGCGTTAGCTTCTTGAGCAGCCTGTTTTATTTTTTTGTCTCTGTAAATGTGGTCTGACCAGCTCCTGCGAAGAATCCGCACTGTTAACCTTTCAGCAGAGAACTCGGGGATGACACACAGCGCCGACTCCGGACCCGGCTCTTACTATACAGACTCGCCCCGTTCCGGTAGTAACCCATCTCAGGGTACTCAGACTCACAATCCTACGTGACGGCTCAGGCTCGCACACCATCCTGGCACTTCAACGAACAGTTACTCAATTTTACATAACTAGTTAAGCGCATCGCCCACCAACGTACTGGTCTCAAAGAAGCTGAAACTGGCCGTCTTGTTCAAGCTTTCTTCATCTGTCGCCTTACATACGGAACTCCTTACCTGTCCCTCCAACCAGCAGAGCTCAAGAAACTGAACATTTTAATTTACAAAACTACACTCGGCCTCCCCACTAACACCTCTACTGACTTGTTCTTACGCTTGGGAATACAGAATACGTGGACAGAGCTGAGCGAAGCTCAACAAACTTCGCAAGTACAACGCCTTAAGTTTACTCCCACTGGCTGTAGTACCTTAGCTCGCCTGGACTACCCGACCCTGACTTAGCCTCAACGCCTGGCACGCCTTCCGCCCAAACTGCGCGCTCGCATTAAAGTCGCCCCGTTACCCCGGAACATGCACCCAGGCATCCACGATGGTCGTCGCAGCGCCCGCGCCAACTACATCAGCACGCAATACCAGCATCTTCCGAACACGATGTACGTGGACGTAACCCATATCCAAACCGATCAACTTATGCCGTCGCCACTGTCGTCAGCCAAAAACCCATTATCGCCACTGCCTCCACGTGGGCCTCAGCACAAACTGAAGCTGGAGAGATAGTCATTGCGCTCTCCCTTACCTCCACTCGTCGCGACAACGTGACAGTAATCACAGACTCGCAGGAAGCCTGCCGGTATCTTCAAAAAGGTCTACTTCCTCGCACTGCCCCACACATCATCGAACACTATACTTACCTCCCCGAGGAGTGCCACATTCTATGGTCTCTTGGCCATTGTGGGTTGGCCGCCAATGAAGCGGCGCACGATGCGGCCCGAGAAGTGATACACCGGGCCATTGCCCCCGACCTCCCTCCTCCCACCCTGGATGCCCACCCCCTCCTCATCTACAACGACATTCTCACACATTATAAGCTGTCTCGTCGCACCTTCCCGACACGTCACCCTTCTCTAAGGCTGACGAAATCACTCTCCGACAACTTCCAACCCGGACCTTCCCTCACAATACACTATGGCATTTGATTTTCCCTACCTCTCACTCACCCCAGTGCAAGTTTGCCCCGAAAGGGGTAGACTTTATCACATCGTATGGGAATGCTCCCACACACCCACCTCCCTACCAGTCCCCACCATTCCCCTTCACAGTGGGCGGCGTAGCTGTCCAGCTCTGAACCCAGCTCCCAGCTTAACCTGGTGAGACGGGCCCGGATGGCCAGCCAGAGGAGGGGACTCTTGGACTAAGGAATCCCCCACAGGTCTGCCTCCACACACGGAGTCAGATTGGGAGTCAATAAAAGTTTATTCCTCCTCCGCCTCCATTCCATCTCAATTCCTGCTTGTGCTTTTATTCCTGCTATGATGCATTCTTTCAACAGCCGTAAGATTTGCGAATTAGGGACTGCTCGGCGAGAACTCCCTAGAAGTCGTAAACAACGGATGCAGTACATCTTTGAATTTGATTCGCCTAATAGAAACGTTCCGAAGTAATGTAGTGTGCCAGCAAAATATTCATAAACGTTGCCAAGCTCGCCTCCAACGCTAACCTGCAAAGCCCACCTCAACAGTCCTTTGCTCTAACATCTGAGCTATCGACGGCTGTTTTCCCTAAATACACAAGAGATTGGCCCGAAAGCTTTAAAATCCCCCTATATACAATGACGGAACGTTCAATGAGACATATTTTAGAAGTCAGGCAGGCACACGCAGCGTGAGGCCCGCCTCAAGAAGATGCCACCAATCTGGCAGCTGCGATTGTGCCGCATACACACTATACAGGAGCGCACATTCTTCGCGAAAAATTGATTTAGTTCCTTGAGATTTCTCCGCAGTTTGGTCAATCTTGCGACAACCTTCGCAGGCAAAACGATCCGATTAGCATAAAAAGTCGGAGGGCAAGGACAAAGAACCGTATCGGCTATAGCGCAGCTCCTTCAGCAGCTCAGTCAGCGCGCCGTGGCAGCCACAGCGGCAAATTTTGTTTGTTTGGGGCCAGCGAGGTCAGCCACCGCCAGGGGGCCAAGTAACGCAAAAGGACACCGTCTGTGTACTAAGAAAGAAAACCACTTGTTACACAAACCTAGTGGCTAGCGCAAACACTCTATTAAAATAAAAAGGGGCGGAGAGCTGCATGCGTGTGCTCATTACTACCTAGCTTGGCTTCCTAAATGGAGATGGAAGTTTCGTGAAATCTTCAGGGGCGTGAAAGAAAACAGGTTTATCACATGTTTTTCGTTCCAAAAAATATGAAAAAATTGAAAGCAGATAATTCTGCACAGATCTATAGACAATACATCTTAAGGTGCAAGACTAAGACGTCTCCCAAGCGTGAAAAGAGATCGTAGTTGCGGGTGACGGCACGAATAAAGCCAAATTACGGACGCTATAAAAAGAAAATAAGTAAGGAAAATATACATACAAACTTATTTATTTCGATTGGGGTTGAACTCCGGTCGCCATGAGCTGCAGCCATGTGAATAACTACAGCACTAAACCTTTACCGGGCCAGTACGCACTAGAGTTTCCAGGGGCGTGCCGCATGACTGGTGAACGTCACGGCGACGCAAACACCTCGCAGAGGTGAAGACGTATTCCATAACCGCTGACTTTCACCTTAACATCAGTTAAAAAACTCAGGTTCCTGATGAATTTCTCCATTTACATAACAAATAAATAATTGTTTCATGCTGCATCTCACAAGTACCAGCAGAGATTCCGCTGTAAAACCTGCACACCGATTTCACTTCAAATCATTTATTTCAGAAAGAGTTTCCTCAATGCAGATTGATGGCATCCACAAGTAGTTTATCCGTGGAAGCTCTCTATATATATTTTTTAACTTTAGTCTGTTGAAAAAAAAAACGAAAAAATTCTTGTGTACTTTTCCAAATAATTTTTTTTTGTTTTCTGATTGGTCGCAATAGTTTATCGAATTACCCCGAAAAAACTGAAGCAGCTGGTACTGCCGGTTCTTATGCCTTAAACCCCTACATTATTTGAGACAGTGTATAATGTGTGAAGGTGGACACAATAAGTGGCTAATTCCTACACTAAAAAAAAAGGGGTCACGCTATCTTTTCAGTTTTCAAATTAAACATTTTTATTCATTTTAGAACAAAATTTTACCAACTCTGTTCAGGTCTCAAAAGAAGACTTCAAAAGCATTTTGGTGCATACAAAATTTTGTCACTGATAGCCAATATTTTCAGTAAAAAATATTTTGAGTGGCTTGGTAGCCCCAAAAATTTACTTGCTGCGCCACAAAAACTTTGAGGAAAAGATTTGGTTTCTATAGGTTGAAAACACATTTTCGTCTAAAAAACGGGTAAGCTCAAAGGTACAGAAGGGATTTTTTTTTTTTGCTGCAGGCTTAGCGTGAGCCAGACAGCATAGGAGCGTCAGTGGTAACGCAGCGCTCTGGCTACTCTTCGCCGATTAATTGTTCTTTCTGGGCCGACTAACGCTCGAGCCCTACAATTCCAGCAGAAGTTCGCCTGACTGGAATTTCGATAGGTACGATAGCCGTACACTGCCTTTTAGCGATTATCTTTGCCGCACGGCTTGGATTTCGCTGTCCACCGCTGCCGCATTTCAAGGCAGGCTATTGGAGCCGTGTCAACCACGACGACGGCTAAGATGCACAGCTTTCAAAGGTGCTGACCGGCTGGTGGATACGCCGAAGGCCCAATCAGAGGATGGGGTGCAGAAACATCATAAGGGGGAGTTGCCACTTAAAAGTACCTTTCCTTTCGGCTTTTCATTTTAGCGTATTTGCTTCTAAAAAGTGAGAAAAGTGAGTTTTAACCCTAGCATTTTTAAGAAAACCTCTCATTGTTACATATTATTCGCGCTATCGACCTAAGAATAGACTTTTTGATCCCCCGCCGCATATCAGCACCATCGGCTGATTTTATTGGGCTCCAAATTATTACACGCACAACTTTAAACTTCAGTTGGAGCATATCTAGTTCTTGCTGTGATAGGTCTTCGTCATTATTTTACTCCTTACCAGAAAATTCCGGCACTTCCTTAAGGTTTCATAGTGGTAGAGCCAATACTCACTTTGTTGGATGCATGTGTCTACGGAGAACATGCCTGGTCATTCTATTATCCATTCGCATAGGTTATTTGCTTTGGTATAACGAGCTATAACCATTCTTTCACTTCATCGTCGGCTGGGTCACCTGTAAGTTTTTCCCTCGATACCTAACGTACGTACGGCGACCGTCCACGCACTAGCAATAAAATACTGCGGCTAGGGTATGATCGCCCGGTCTATTTCAACGCTGTAACTGTGACCATTCACTCGTGTCTAAGAATTCTTATTTCACAACCTACTCACACAATCGTTGATATGCATATACTCCGAGCGATTTCTCCAGTTAAGCCATGTTCGGGACGAACCGACCGGTTGACAAACCACGAAACCGCATTCAGTCTTAACTTACCTCCCCGAGGAGTGCCACATTCTATGGTCTCTTGGCCATTGTGGGCTGGCCGCCAATGAAG
Source organism: Haemaphysalis longicornis (assembly GCA_013339765.2). Taxonomy (NCBI): domain Eukaryota; kingdom Metazoa; phylum Arthropoda; class Arachnida; order Ixodida; family Ixodidae; genus Haemaphysalis; species Haemaphysalis longicornis. The sequence continues at coordinate 95,369,525 of CM023453.1, read as the reverse complement.
CGGCGCACGACGCGGCCCGAGAAGTGATACACCGGGCCATTGCCCCCGACCTCCCTCCTCCTACCCTGGATAGCCCCCCCTCTTCATCTACAACAATATTCTCACACATTATAAGCTGTCTCGTCGCACCTTCCCGACACTTCACCCTTCTCTAACTAAGGCTGACGAAATCACTCTCCGACAACTTCCAACCCGGACCTTCCCTCACAATACACTATGGAATTTGATTTTCCCTACCTCTCACTCACCCCAGTGCAAGTTTTGCCCCGAAAGGGGTACACTTTATCACATAGTATGGGAATGCTCCCACACACCCCACCTCCCTACCAGTCCCCACCCTTCCCTTTCACAGTGGGCGGCGCAGCTGTCCAGCTATGAACCCAGCTCTCAGCTTTACCTGGTTTGACGGTCCCGGATGGCCAGCCAGAGCGAGGGACTCTTGGATTAAGGAGTCCCCCCACAGGTCTGCCTCCACACATGGAGTCAGATTGGGAGTCAATAAAAGTTTATTCCTCCTCCGCCTCCATTCCATCTCAATTCCTGCTTGTGCTTTTATTCCTGCTATGATGCATTCTTTCAACAGCCGTAAGATTTGCGAATTAGGGACTGCTCGATGAGAACTCCCTAGAAGTCGTAAACAACGGATGCAGTACATCTTTTGAATTTGATTCGCCTAATTAGAAACGTTCCGAGTAATGTAGTGTGCCAGCACAAATATTCATAAACGTTGCAAAGCTCGCCTCCAACGCTAACCTGCAAAGCTCACCTCAACAGTCCTTTGCTCTAACATCTGAGCTATCGACGGCTGTTTTCCCTAAATACACAAGAGATTGGCCCGAAAAGCTTTAAAATCCCCCTATCTACAATTACGGCTCGTTCAATGACACATATTTTAGAAGTCAGGCAGGCACAGGCAGCGTGAGGCCCTCCTCAAGAAGATGCCGCCAATCTGGCAGCTGCGATTGTGCCGCATACACACTATACACGAGCACACATTCTTCGCGAAAAATTGATTTAGTTCCTTGAGATTCCTCCGCAGTTTGGTCAATCATGCGACACCTTCGCAGGCAAAACGATCCGATTAGCATAAAAAGGTCGGAGGGCACAGGACAAAGAACCGTATCGTGCTATAGCGCAGCTCCTTCAGCAGCTCAGTCAGCGCGCCCTGGCAGCCACAGCGGCAAATTTTGTTTGTTCGGGGCCAGCGAGGTCAACCACCACCAGGGGGCCAAGTAACGCAAAAGGACACCGTCTGTGTACTAAGAAAGAAACCCACTTGTTAGGCAAACGTAGTGGCTAACGCAAACACTCTATTAAAATAAAAATGGGCGGAGAGCTGCCTGCGTGTGCTCATCACTACCCAGCTTGGCTTCCTAAATGGAGATGTAACTTTCGTGAAATCTTCAGGGACGTGAAAAAAACAGGCTTCTCACATGTTTTTCGTTCCAAAAAATATTTAAAAAATTGAAAACAGATAATTCTGCACAGACCTATAAGACATACATCTTAAGGTGGAAGACTAAGACGTCTCCTCAAGCGTGAAAAGAGATCGTAGTTGCGGGTGACGGCACGAATAAAGCCAAATTACGGACGCTATAAAAAGAAAATAAGTAAGAAAAATATACAAACAAACTTATTTATGTTCGATTGGGGTTGAACTCCGGTCGCCATGAGCTGCAGCCATGTGAGGTAACTACAGCACTTAACCTTTACCGGGCCAGTACGGCACTAGAGTTTCCAGGGGGTGTGCCGCATGACTGGTGAACGTCACGGCGACGCAAACACCTCGCAGAAGTGAAGACGTATTCCATAATCGCTGACTTTCACCTTAACATCAGTTAAAAAACTCAGGTTCCTGATGAATTTCTCCATTTAAATAACAAAATAAATAATTGTTTCATGCTGCATCTCACAAGTCCCAGCAGAGATTCCGCTGTAAAAACCTGCACACGATTTCACTTCAAATCATTGATTTCAGAAAAAGTTTCCCTCAATGCAGATTGATGGCATCACAAGTAGTTTATCCGTGGAAGCTCTCTCTATATATTTTTAACTTTAGTCTGGTTGAAAAAAACGAAAAAATCCTTGTGCTTTTCCAAATAATTTTTTTTTTGTTTTCTGACTGGTCGCAATAGTTATCGAATTACTCCGAAAAAACTGAAGCAGCTGGTACTGTCGGTTCTTCTCCCTTAAACCCCTTACATTATTTGAGGCAGTGTGTAATGGTGTGAAGGTGGACACAATAAGTGGCTAATTCCTCCACTCAAAAAAAAAGGAGTCACGCTATTTTTTCAGTTTTCAAATCTAAACATTTTTATTAATTTTAGAACAAAATTTTACCAACTCTGTTCAGGTCTCAAAAGAAGACTTCAAAAGCATTTTGGAGCAAACAAAAATTTTGTCATTGATAGCCAATATATTCAGTAAAAATATTTTGAGTGGCTTTGTAGCCCCAAAAATTCACTTGCTGCGCCACAGAACTTTGAGGAAAAAGATTTGTTTCTATCAGTTGAAAACAACATCTTCGTCTAAAAAACGGGTAAGCTCCAAGGTACAGAAGGGAAGTTTTTTTTTTGTTGCTGCACGCTTAGCGTGAGCCAGACAGCATAGGAGCGTCAGTGGTAACGCAACGCTCTGGCTACTTCGCCGCTTAATTGTTATTTCTGTGCCGCTAACGTCTCGAGCCCTATATTTCCAGGCAGAAATCCGCCTGACTGGAATTTCGATAGGTACGATAGCCGTACACTGCCCTTTAGAGATTCTCTTTGCCGCACGGCTCGGATTTCGCTGTCCACCGCTGCCGCATTTCAAGGCAGGCTATTGGAGCCGTGCCAACCACGACGACGACTAAGGATGCACAGCTTTCAAAGGTGCTGAGCGGCTGGTGGATACTCCGAAGGCCCAATAAGACGATGGGGTGCAGAACATCATAAGGTGGAGTGGCCACCTTAAAAGTGCCTTTCCTTTCGGCTTTTCATTTTAGCGTATTTGCTTTCTAAAAAGTGAAAAAAGTGAGTTTTGAACCCTAGCATTTTGAAGAAAACGTCTCATTGTTACATAGTATTCGCGTTATTGACCTAAGAATAGACTTTTTGATCCCCGCCGCATATCAGCACCATCGGCTGATTTTATTGGGCTACACATTTAATTACACGGCACAACTTTAAACTTCAATTGGAGCATATCTAGTTCTAGCTGCGATATGTCTTCGTCATTAGTTTACTCCTATGCCTCACTGTAAGAACTTGAGCCATAATACTCAGCAGGAAACATCCGGTACTTCGCCCTAGGTTTCATAGTGGTAGAGCCAATACTCACTTGTGTTGGACGCATGTGTCTACGGAGAACATGCCTGGTCATTCTATTATCCATTCACATAGGCTTTTTGCTTTGGTATAACGAGCTATAACCATTCTTTCGCTTCATCGTCGGCTGGGTCACCTTTAATTTTTTTCCTCGATACCTAACGTACGTACGGGTGACCGTCCACGCGCTAGCAATAAAATACTGGGGCTATGGTATGATCGCCCGGTCTTCTTCAACGCTGCAAATGGTGACCATCTTCTCATGTCTGAGAATCATTTCACAACCTACTCACACAATCGTTGATATGCATATACTCCGAGCGATTTCTCAAGTTAAGCCATGTTGTGGGACGAACCGACCGGTTGACAAACCACGAAACCGCATTCGGTCTTAAGAGCACAGTGTTCCCCTTCCACACGTTACTCGCAGTGCATGCGATTCTTAAAGAGATCTGTCATGCCTTGGGGAAAAAAAAGAGACGTGGAGGTGCGGGGTATCGATCCCCGTACCTCTCGCATGCTAAGCGAGCGCTCTACTATCTGAGCTACTCACCCGACGGGCACCACAAGTAAAATGTGCCACGTCGTGCGTAAGCGGACGTTTCGCAGATGTTGGCGTTTAGCAGCGTATCTCTATACTACTCAAACTCATTTTAGAACTTATACTTCGTATTATCCTTTTTATAAAATTTGTGAAAATCTTTACAGATTACTCTGAAAGATTGACTCTATAAGCCATCCCCAAGAGGTTTCATGAATATTGAAGCAGCAGTCCACTTTGCTCGTCACCCTACCAAAAATTCTGCTAGTCACAGGATTTAGAAATAGAAAGCAATACATCCCGAAATAATCAATTCCCCGTTTCCAGAAATACCTGAAATTACTAATCACTATCGAACAAATTGAAGTTGGAATTATCAAAAATAGCTTGTGCTCGCAATAACGAACGATGAATGACACCTTGTAAAACCCACAGAATGTTCTACGGCTCTTTCTAAGCGAATAGAAATAACCTTTAAATAACCGGTCAACGTGGTCAAAACACACAATACACGAGAAAATAAGTATGTGGCGTTATGATAGCAGTACTGTAGTTTGCATAGAAGTGCAGACAAACGTGCCCAGGCGTTTAGTGTTCATCTTTAAATAAATGCCATGTGGGAGGAGTTCAGGAAACATTACTTAGGAGAATAAAGTACTGTTTTGAATTAATTAAGTGGCCCAGAAGAAAGCTGACATCATTTGCCAGCAAATGTACGGCATCGCTGTTTCCTGAAGCTCGTGTTCTTAACTCATGTCGGTTTTGACACGATTGAGGGACTATGTGTCAATTGTGGTAGTCTTCCAGGCCCATTAGCTTATCAAAAGGGAAGATGGTGTATACATATATTGTGAAAAACGCCAAGATATTGCTCGAAAAGACGGACTTCTGCTCTCTGCTGTATTCGGTTTTCCGACGAAAGCCCCCACATAGAATATTCCTCACAGTTGGTTTTTCTTCTGAATGACGGGAACGATGTTATGACAAGCGCAACGTGCGAAAAAGGCAGTGTTTGCTTCCTCAGCGAACAACTGAAAAAAGTACCAAAGAAAGGTACGCGATGCATCGCAAAACCTTACACCCCGGCTTAGGCATGGTTTGGGCTTCTCGGCGTGTTTGGCACGACGCGCGGATTTTTCTCGCAAACGGCGTGAAGCAAACACCCCATTGCGGGCTTCTGAAGCGAGAGCAGTCCCTGCAGAACATTGACTCAAAAAATCCAAAAGAGGCAAATATAACACAAACAAGACAATCGCGGATATGCTGTCAATGTACGTCGACGTTGAACATAAGACTTGGGACGAAGTACTACCGTACGTCACCTTTGCGTACAACACGGCTATCCAGGAAACAACGCAAATGACGCCGTTCGAGCTTGTCTACGGAAGACGGCCGACTACGATGCTCAACACCATGCTTCTGCACGTAGAAGACGGCGACATCAACGCCCACGTCCAAGGATACCTTCAGCGTGCGGAGGAGGCCCGCCAGCTGGCTCGAGTTCGTACAACGGACCAGCAGCTGGTGGATGCCGGGCGGTACAACCTCCGACGCCGAGACGCCGAGTACCACCCTGGGGATCGTGTGTGGGATTGGACTCCCATCCGTCGACGCGGACTAAGTGAGAAGCTTCTGCGACGGTATTTCGGACCCACCCAGATTCTACGACGTGTCGGCCAACTTACCTACGAGGTGATCCCCGATGGTGATTCCGGAACATCACGACGCACGCGGCCGGATGTCGTCCACGTAGTTTGCTTGAAAACTTACTATGCAAGATGACGGACTTTTTTTGTTGTTCGTTCGGACTGTGTTTTATTTTAGCATCGGGTCGATGCACTCTTAGAGGGGGGTAATTCCGCGTACCATGTATGGGTTTGTTTATTTATTGTTTGTTTTTACTGCCGGGCCACGCCCGGCTGTGTTATCTGCGTTCCAAACGAAGGGCGGCTTACATTCTTTACTTTTATGCCGCAGGGGCTATCACATTGAGATAAGCAGATTGTTTCACCCTAACGTCACTAGCCCAGAATAATCTTCTGTGATCTACAATGTTCTGGATGTGAATCGACGTTTCCAGAAACACTTGCGCCGAAAGATAAAGCCTGCAAAGCAGACGCCGCGGCATTCATTTGGACGACACTCGCCTGTGCTGGTCACTTTCTCGACCGCTACTTCGCCGCCTCTGTATTCTTTTGAGTTGTTAGGGGAGCACAAGTTCGCTCCAATAAACTCGTTTCTCCTTCAAGACAACTTCGTCGTCTTTGGCAACGTGACAATATAAAGAGGGTATCGCGCCGCGGCGGTTCAGTCAAGCGCTCGCTCTCGCACTTGACGTGACCTTGCTTGACTACTTCGTGCTTGACTTGATTCTTCCGATGAAGACGTGATGGAAGCGACGGTCCCTTCAGTGAGTGGTGTGACACAATAATTACGCCCATCGTCCTGCGTATAGGAACACCCGCGTGTGATGGAAATGCATCATACGCGTTCACAACACGTTTCACGCGATTTAGAGAATCAACCCAACGGAAACTACAATTGAACCCCCCTATGCGTCGCATCACCCCAGGGTTTCCTCGTGGGAAGATGGGCGTAATTTTTAATGTGGCGCACTTCCATCACATACTTTCTTTTTTTGCCAGTCAGCTTTAGTCACGTAATTGCATTGTCTGCTATGGACGGCAGAAATGGGCCGAAACTACTTCTTAGGAGAAAAAAGTTCAAATAGAAGATTATATCAATGCCTCAAATAAAAATAAATGAACATTAAAGTAAAATACAGAATATTAAAGAAATCACAATAAAAGTAAAGTATTTGGATTTGCTTGCCCCAGTAGCCACCCGTGCAACAGCGGAGCGAGAGAACGCACTGAAAAAAAAAAATCTACCATCCCTTCCTAAAAAAAACATCCCCCTCGCGAGGGGCACGATCAAATGCAGAACATTTCCGCGGGGGGCGCGCCTGCAAGTCGTATGGATTACGTATTGGTTGTTGTTGTTGTTGTAATTGTTGTCTTCCAGCGTAGACATTGTCGATGAAGTTGATGGTGAAACGTGAAACGTGCCGTGAACCCCCTGCCGCGGCTATGACGCAACGTGGAGCGGCTATGACGCAACACAATCCAACACAATCCACTTTAATCCAATCCAATCCAAGCCAAGCCAATCCAAGCCAATCGAATCCAATCCAATGCCCCTCGCGAGAGAGTGTTATAGCGCCGAAATCGCGCCACCACACGAACGCGTGATGTTGACGTCACGATCACGCCACAGATGTTAGCGACCGGAGAGCGCACGAACGACATATGTGGTTTAAGCGCGAACCGACCGCGGCGAGAGAGCGCGATGCGAGCGCCCCCACCTGTTCTTGCGCGCGAACCGGCTGTTGCTCAGCGCGAACCCAACGCGGCGAGAGAGGGTGTTGCGCACGTCCCCACCTGTTGTGCGCCCGAACCGAACGCGGCGAGAGAGGGTGTTGCGAGCGCAGAGAAGGCGAGGAGGACGCGGGGGAGAGGGCGCACCTGTGGCCGACGGTTGAATGAGTCAAGGATATAAGGCGCGTTCGTAACCTTCTATTCTGTGTCGGCTTTGTGGCGCAGTGGGTAGAGCGCCATGTACCTTGCGTTCCGCCCGCAGAGTCGTGGGATCGAAACCTGGCGCCGGTAAGTATTATTTTTTTATATAGTGTAGGGGAGCGATGCGGACTACGGACGCCAACGCGGGTGACATCGTGAGTTACTGAAATGCTCTGCATTTAAAAAGGCATTTTTAGGCGCCAAAAATCCCATCTAGTCAAAATAGGCTCGTAAAAGCTCATTTAGTCAAAAGAGGCACTATAGGCACAATAAACTATTGCTTAAAATGCTCCCCTTCCCTTCGTTCGCGCTTAGATCCGGACTGAAGGAAAAAAGAGGCGTTTTGCCTAAAGTTCCGGTCTCTACTCATGACTATACTCTACGTTGCCAATTACTAGGGCGACTGAGGTAGAATTCTTCGGTGTACTAACTAAATTTCTCATTGTATTCCATATTTTACTCCGATGGTTGGAAGTAGACTCAAACTTCCTTTTGAAAAGCCTACCTCATCCCAGGTCCGAAGTTAACTTATTTTTTTTGGGGTGGTTGTACTAAATTGGCGTCCCGAGAAAGCAATAAATTTTCATACAATTTGTCTGGAGTTTTTATTCTTTTGTATAAACTTCGGGTGAGCCAGGATTTGCACGATTTTCTATTTCTCTTATGTTCTTTTTTTCAGAACGGTTAGTATAATGTAAAATAAAGACTAACCAGGGATACCTTCCTGGAAGTCGTAAACCTCAAAAGAACACGCGGCCGACCTTTAACCAAAGGAAACGTTCTGCCAGTAAGACTGCGATCAAACCTTCAGGATACTGCGTAGTTCAGGAGGTGATCGCCGAAATTACTTGTAGGCACATGGAGAGTGCTGTGCACTCGCCATGTGCCTACAATATCATAACGGGCTGGGAATTTCTCTCTTCGACGTATGCTCTCATCTCTTGTCCTCAACCGGCCACTGACATCTGAGATATAGAAGGCACCCCTGTTCTACGCTTAAACGACGACGTCATTTCGTTTGAGAGCAGATTGTGCTATACCACCACGTCAAGAGCAGCTCTTGTCTATTTCTGCTGGAGCTCTTACCGAAGAAGATATCTCCGTTGTGTCCTTCGCTCCCGGGCTTTCTCAGGGTAATACAATCGCCGCAGGTCTTGTTAGATTTCAGCAATGGGCTGCCGTGATTACCATACGAACCAATAAAGTTATGTTGGGTACTGCAAGAGCCTTCATGCCAAACAAATTGAGTCGCTGAGAAATGAACAATACGCGTGGAAAATAGAGGGAGAGAGGGAGAGAGAGAGAGAGTGGAAACATATTATTGAGCAGCTCCTTAAGTCATAGGATTCTCGTGGCCACAGGCATGAGGGCATGAGCCAAGCGGCGACGTCGGTAGCTCGGACCGACCAGGGTGGTTTGCACGCCTGGGTCCGGGCACGCAGGGCCCTCCTCCCACTGCTCCTCTCGGATGTAATTAACGGGAGAGCGTATTTTGAAGGGCAGGCCCATATTATGTGAGGTAGACTGGTCTGGGGCGGGCCGAATAGGGGGCCAATCAGGTGTGCGGTATATTGACAGGTGAATGTGTGTTAGCCTTGCGGGGTTTGGGAAGGTGTTTGTCTGTAGGAGGCGCCAGACACAATGACATCACGTAACATTACCGCCTCTGCCGCCGGGTCTACCCTCCAGTGGAAAATAAGGAATAAACAGAGGGCTAAGCACCGAGTGAATAATTCACAAAAGAACAAACCGCAACGCCAGCTGTACGGAAAAGGCAGCCCCGCCGCCGGCGTCAGCGCAGGCCCGGTTTTACATTTCCGCGTAGCGGCAGAACTCCTTATCCTTTCACCTCGAGGCGATTGTGTGTTTGCTTGGAACGTTACCTTAGCTTTAAATTTGCCTTCGCGGCACGGAAACGGCTAGTTTCGGCGAATATGCAAGCAGGGCCAGTGTCACCGGTTTCCTGTGGCCGTCGATAGCTCAGTTGGTAGAGCGGTGGACTGTAGAGGTTTCGCACTGATATCCATAGGTCGCTGGTTCGAATCCGGCTCGACGGAATTTTTTTCGTGGTTCTTTTCAGACATGCGGGAGAAATGTGGGGTGCTTCCTTATATTTGTTTTCGCGTGCATGTGAGTGTTTTGTTGGAGAGGAAGAAGGCTCTGGCGGCTCTCCGCTCACACTTCCAGGCTCCTGAGTAATCGATTTTTTTAGGATTCTGCTTACCTCACAACTATCTTTTTGAATCTCACGAGTTCCATGAACAACAGAGATCAAGATTTTCGCGTCAATAATAATTTCAATTGGTGAGCTAGCGTGACAGCACGTAAGAAGGGAGTGAAACGTCATTACGTTAGCCGGAACAGCACTGGCGAGTGGTGCGTGGTGTTTATTTTTTTGCCACTGGATACAGATAAAAAACGCGTAACATTTGTTTAGTATTCAATATATTGATTACACTGGCTCAACTGAGCTAATCTGTTATGGTTAAATCACTGGCTAAATCAGTTGCGTTTCGCTGAATCACTCCAGAGTTACTTAAAGACGCTCTGTTTTTGAAATGGCTAGCAAGCAATTACTTATGTGAAACGAAATTTTGTGTCTCAACTAAAAAAGAAAATTGTACGCCAAGCCCGAACCACTATTTCTTTTCATTCCTTTATGGCAACCTCCTTCTAGGGCTGTTTTTTCTACATCCCGATTCGGCAGCCGAGAATCATGTAGGCCATAATTAACACAGGCAACATTCACTGCTTTTTTAATACGAAGTTGTTCTCTCTGTTTCTCTCGCCAGTAAAGTATTACTTCCGCAAATGGAAGCCCTGATTTCGGAAAACGCATTTAAACTGAAAGTAGCCACTGTTATCGACCATGCGCTAACAGTCACACAACATTTTAGCAACTTCGCAGAGTGCACTTGTTAGGAATTTGCGCCAGCTGCGTTTAATATTCAAAATTTGATGTCTCTGAAAAACACAATTTAAGCCGTCTCTTGTCAAAAGACGACCACTAAAAGAGCGCGTAGTGTTTTGTTTCTGCCAGTATTATTACGATCATTTTTTTCCTTTGTGGAATAGCTTCGACACTTCACAGAGTGCACACCTTTCGGATGCAAAAGTGCGTAGTAGTCTACTACTCGTCCACACACGATTTCACGTATAGCGTCAAGGGTCCACGGCTATGAATAAACAAATGATTTTCTCTCCTTACTTGTGTGGATCACTGCAAGAAGGTTCTTGCTCTTTCACTGCTACATAAGCTTTCTTTTTGTTTGTGTCAGTGCGTCGGAAAACGAGAGGCAAGAAAAAGCCAGCATGTGGCTTCTATTCATGGTTGCCTGGCTAGATTTTGAGGGCACAAATTACCCCAGACTTGACTAATAGATTAGGCACCACGCCAGCCAACACTCTAGCCATCGCAAAAACTTTGTTATGAAGTTAAGCAATTCTAGCTGCCGTTCTGCGTCAATATTTGCCAGAGAAGGCCGAAATTTGTTCTTGAAAAACGTGCTTATTCACATCACTGGCTTTAAGGGCATGCGTTGCGCGGTGTGCGCCTGGTTGTCTTTGGAGAAAGAACAAAAACCTTACAGAAACAACTGGGCACAGAGGCTACGTGAAATGAACCAAATAATACGCGAAATCAACCAACGTATCTGAGTGGCTGCTCTTTCGAGATATGACGTAAACGCGGTATCAAAACTTGATGAACGTATTATCCAAAATCCTGTGGGCGATGTGGAACCCCATCATCCGGACTCGGGTTGACTCGGCCGGAGTCTCAGCAGGGCGATGGTGGTATAACTTCTCTAATATGGTGGCCGATGTGACGAATTCTAGACGTGGTTGAGACGGTTAGAAGTTGACATTATGCGCAAATATTTACAACGACGGCGTAGTTATGTCAAGTGGGCTCCAACCACGAAAACAAGCAACTGTTAATGTTGTTAAAAACGATTGAACCCCATCTGAGCCGACTATCCTCCGCTTGGACGCTCGTCCCAAAATTGAATGCACCAGAATCCGCAGGCCACTCTTCCGGACACACTTCCGGTGTTTGCGTGGAATGTACTCATGCGCATCGTAAGTTTTGCTATACGGATACCTCTGACAGGCTAGCGTGGTTGATGCCTAGTTGCTGAATGGCATCAAAGCATACAGCTGGGTTAACAAACGAAACGCCAAGAAAAAGGCATGCATTAAATATATCATTAGCGACGTCGGTTTTCTGTGGCAGTTCTTTATTTCGCGAGCCCATCTTATTATGTAAACGAGTATTCCTTGAACGACCCGAATGTTTTGTTGTTTTTTGTTTAGAAAAAAAAGAAGTGGTGTCTTCGCACGTATGACTGCGTATTTTATTAAACTACTCTACTTCTGTCTTACGGAAGCAGTATCCCGTCGACACCTGTGATACAATTTTTCCACGATAACTTGTTATTTACATAGTTACTGCTTCCGCTATTAGGTAGACCTTGAACAAGAAAACAGCTGGAATGGCTCTTTCAGTAATAATATACTATAATGCTGTTTTGGAAGACAAAATTATTTTGGATTGTTCGAAATTTTAATCTTTCCTGTGGCAATTAATAATTTTATGATTGAGGCGAAAAGCAAGAATGTTCGTGTGTCAAGCTTTGGGCGCATATTAAAGATCCACAGCTGGTCAAAATTAATCCGGACGTCTTCACTGCCACTACAGTGCGTCCAGGTGTGGTTGGGTGCATTAAACTTCACAATTAAAAAAATAAAAATCAAACTCCTTATCTCGAGTATTTTACGGATTGCCACTGCATTTATTCTCTCATTGTTGTATTCATTTATTTATTCTGTGACCACCGCAGAATGTATAAGGAAACGACAAATCGAGCAAAATCAATGTAGCCATGCGCAGTTGGGGTACATATCCATGCGAAATCTCAAAGGCTGCCCAATGGGATAACTCTTTCTTGCGAATATTAGAAGCGTTTTCAGCCATTTCAGGAAACCGTGAAACGAAGTTTCCACCCTACTCCGATGATGCAGTTCGCATAATGTAGAATTACGCTGCAGAAATAGTCGTCACTGTCTTCTTAAGCAAGAGGCGGTAAGCTTTCTTGTGTGGAGTCCGTCGGGGGTGTAGCTCAGATGGTAGAGCGCTCGCTTAGCATGCGAGAGGTACGGGGATCTATACCCCGCACCTCCACTTTTTACATCGCGAAATTATTTTATAGTCTCATGCACTCTGGCTGATGTTTGTGCAGGTGGGATAGGGGTTCTTGAAAGCAACATACGTTTCGGGTTTTGCAACTAGCCGTTTGATCTTCAGGAAAACTTTTTACTGGCAAATTTGTTTACGAAACGTGCGAATGGTTCTCGCTATATAAAAGAACTATTCAATAATGGGCCTGAGGCCCGAGTGCAAGGCAGCGGCCACAGTCGGTTGATAAATACGGCTATTTGTGCAGTTGGTTGAATACAGTTTGGTACACCGTTAGCCATCTTGTATCGGGCCGAGATCTTAGTCTCGCTCATGCGCAAATGTGTGCAATCAATTGTAACCCAAGCAGCTGGGCTGGGCAATCCACCACCTAGGAATTGACTCTGTCGTTTAAACATTTTAATTGTTTACGTATTTATTCACTCAACAGGGGCACTTTCGAGAGAAGTAGAAAAATGCAGCAACCAAAAAGCAAATAAAGTGGTTTTCCTGAGGTTTATTTCAAAGTTAGACAGTCTGCTGGATGTGTGTGCCCACGTAATATATCCTTCGCGTTCATCTTAAGCGCACAAAAAACACACGGACACAGCCATTGTCGTTGTCGTTGTCACAGGATAGCGCTTGTCTTTGTCATCTGTGTCCGTGTGTTTTTTGCGCGCTTAAGGTGAACGTTATGGAATACCAACTAGCCTAAACGCAATCCCTCGTTCAAGTAATATCCTTCTCATCGTACGCATCTGAAGATGCGCATGTTTCCTGTCATTATCATCAGTAGCGAAGACAAGTTTTGACAGTTGAATGATGGTGATTAAGTAACGAGTTATACAGCTAGATTTAAGGAGAACAATCGAAAAAACAGGTGAGCACAGGTGTGGACAGAACCAGTTTAGGAGGTTTAACGCGCCGACGCTACACAGGCGATGAGGCGCGCCGTAGTGAGGGTTGCGGATTAACTTTCACCAACTGGGGGTATTTACGGGAGCCGAAATCTCGAGCTCACGGGCGTATTCCCTTCTCGCCTCCATCAAAAAGTGGCCGCCGGGGCAGGGAATTGAAGCCGCGTCCAAAAGCTCAGCAGCACGAACAGGCGATAGAAACTGCAGCATGTTCCTAATGTTTTCCTAGGATACAGCTGAGATGTTGGAGCGCTGGAGTAGCAGGCGATCATTACAGGCAGGGATACCCCGCACCTGCGCGTTTAACGTTTTTACTGCAGAAGTTTTCTCTTACGTGCAGTTGTTTGCATCAATTGACGATTATGCGTATCGCACAAAAAGTGCTGTGCAGGTTGTGCAAGTTGTGCTTGATAACAAAGTGTCTGTGTCAACTCTCAGCGCACTGAGTGCGAGAGAGATAGAAAAAGATACTGTAGATGTCAGCCCAGCCAATAACGAGGCTTGCTGCACCAAAATGATATAACTTCAGTCGGATGGAAGGAATATTATGGAAATAGGTTAGGGGGATGCAGCAAGATTGAAAAGTAAATGAAGAGGAAAATAAAACGAAATAGAATAACATGAAAGAAAACGCCATAATAAAAGTACGGCGTTACAAGCTATAAGAACAAGATGAATAAAAGCAGAAACTAAGCGCCATAAAGCAAGACCGAAATCGGGCAAGCGAAGGGACCGCCAGGAGCGCCGGCATGTTAGCAGGCGGGTAGAGAGTCGATTAACCTCCCATAACGGATTAACGGTGTGGGCAATGGAATAGTAGTAGCACTTTTAATAGAGAGCAGGAGGACCCGTGGGCCAACTAGGAGGAATGGGCAACTTCAGAACCATTTGAGAATTTATATACTCATAAGAATGTATGCTTCTACCGAGAGACTTCTCGTTGCGCACTGCCAATTAGTCTTGTTTTCATTGATGACCTCGTCCTGGAGGAGTTCATAGCAAAGGAATAAATGCCGACCCCGAATACACACTAACCGCGCTAGGCCACTTTTAAGTGAATGAATGGCTAATTTATAAAGTGTGTCCGAATTCATTTCATAAGAGTCTGTGTGGGAAAGGGGGTGCGATGAATTTTCGATAAGCTGCCAGCGTAGAACAAGTTCGCGTGAGATGGGGGCATCTCAAACGAAATGGGGCATACTGACGAAACGTTGGGTGTGAACCTTGCGTAAATTTTCGGTGAGTTGGGCTTTGAGGCGGCTTTACCGAACACCCTCGGAGAGAGGGACCATGAAACTGCTCTAGCTCGAAAACGCCTCTATACGTGTCTTCCATATTGGAAACCTGGAAGTAAAGACCAGGACGGTAGAAAAGGGATGGTTTGTGCCATGGGGTGTACTGTGTTTTCTGTGTCGAAAGCCAGAAACAATTGAGCATGTGTCCTTTGACTGTTGGGGAGCGGTGTTCTTTTGGGACATCCTCCAGCGAGCTCTCAAAAAAGATTTGCCTGTGAATGCTTGCGGTATTCGGTTTTTGAATTTTGAAAACGAGGGCGGTGTGCCGTTTGACACAATTATGCTGTATGGAGTGCATAGCATCTGGAGAAACGGGATGGCGGTACGCTACTCCGACCCAGATTCCAGACCCATCCGACAGCACTTCAGAAAGACAATAGGTACTTTTGTGTAGATACAGAAACTTCAGCCCTCTAAACCAGCGTGGCTACGCACAATTGAAGCATTGTTGGTAATACTGAAATCACCCCACTGGCCCAAGAAAGGCTACAGATTAGTGTTCATTATTGAGATTACACTTCATCATTTATGTGTGTTTTGTTTGTCATCCTCTAAAAGAAGGCAATAAAAGAAAAAAAAACTGTCTGCAAGCCAACGTTGCCGTAGGTGTTTGCGCTAAGTGTATCCTAGAAAATGTTTCGTTCTGTGCACAGGGAAAGACGTAGTTATTTTCATGTCACCATTTGTGGTTTCAAAATGTATTTGTCTCGAGAGCAGCAGCTGCCACATGGCAGGAAAATAAAGACGATCAGTGTGTCTTGAATTATCACATGGTGAATAATTGATTGCAATTAATTATAGGTCGTGAACTCGAACCTTCAACATATCTGCGGTGATATTTCATTCTCCGTCCCCTGGTAACATCGGTGTTTTTCGATCTCCCTTCAAGAGTAATCTCCCTTCAGTAACCGGAGTTTACAATAGCCACCATAAATAACTTCATCCATTCAAGCCACCCAACTTTGTACTGCAAACAAAAATGCTAGATGAAAAAAAAAAAAACAGCGACACTTGCTGGATAAGTTAGGAGCCAGAACTGCTTCTAAGCGGAGCACAAAGCGAAGAAAACAAAAACACACTCCGTCGAGCCGGATTCGAACCAGCGACCTATGGATGTCAGCAGGGCACCTCTACAGTCCACCGCTCTACCAACTGAGCTATCGACGGCGACTGCTCTGTAACTTAGCACTTTCCATGTGTACGCTGAGATCAAGGAAACTGGAGCAACAGTTGTACACACATAGACCTGTCGGCAACAGTGGCCTAGAGGCAGCTGGTTGCGCTTTCTCTCTCTATTGTGATTTCTGGCAGGCGATTTTTTTGGCTTTTGCGCCTCCCACACATTCATATTCACACCCCGTAGCTTTATGAGCAGCCTGCTTTTTTTTTGTGTTCCATTCGTCCCCCTTTCTTATTGTGCTTTTATTTCTGCTATGATGCTCATTTCAACAGCAGTTAGGGATTACGAATTAGGGACTCTTCGACGAGAACTCTCTAGGAGTAAAGGAGTTATCAGGGGCAGGTGTGCGAATGGTGCGTGGATGTTTATTCTTTGCCATTGAACAAAGATAAGCAACGCGTAACTTCGTTTTAATAATCGATACATTGATTTCACGGCCTTAAACAGCAATTCTGCCATAAGAAAGGCTTTTGCTAAATCACTGCCAAGTAACTTTAGCACGCTTTGTATCTCGCAATGGATAGCATGCAAAGACTTAAATTAGGCAAAATTTGGTTTCTTTAGCTAAATATAGTCTGCCATCGTACGCCGAGCCCGCGTAAATATTTTTTTATATTTCTTCCTGCCCCATTCTTCTATAGCGTTTTTTCCTACATCCCGATTAGCCAACCGGGAAGCGTCTAGGCGATAT
Organism: Haemaphysalis longicornis; assembly: GCA_013339765.2. Classification (NCBI taxonomy): domain Eukaryota; kingdom Metazoa; phylum Arthropoda; class Arachnida; order Ixodida; family Ixodidae; genus Haemaphysalis; species Haemaphysalis longicornis. The sequence goes on along the minus strand of CM023453.1, from coordinate 95,352,842 downwards.
TCAATGCAAGCAAAATTTTATGTGTTTTCAATAGAGAGAGTAATGTCTCTATTTCTTTCCAGTAAACTACGCCTTCCGCAGATTGCAGAATTTGGTCGCGAAAAACCCATTTGAACTCGGAAATAGCCTCTATTAGTGACCGTGCGCTAACATTAACAAAACAATTTCGTACGTTCGCTGAGTGTATTTCATTGGAATTTGCGCGAGCTTCGCTGTATTTAAATTGTGCTTGCCACTGAAAAGCGCAGTTTCGGCCGTATTTGTTCAAAAACAATGGTGCCACTTAAATCGCGTTTAGTGTTTTGGTTCGGCGAGTAATATTACAATCATCTTTCTCTTCGTGGAACAGCATCGAGAGCGCTCACGGTGCGTACCTTTCGGATGCAAAACACGCGTCGCCGTATACTATTTGTCCACTCACGTTTCACGTATAGCCTCACGGGTACACGGCATGAATAAAACATAGTTTTTTCCCTACTTCTCGTTTCACCGCAAGGAACGTTGTGACCTTCCTTGCTGCATAAGGTTTCGCTTGAAGAGAGCCAAGGTTTCTTTTAGTTGACCTTTGTCGATGGGCGACCACTTGAGGGCAGCCTTGGTGTGTCGAAATTTCGCACACTTGAGAAACACGCAGCTGGTCAACATTTATCCGTAGCCCTGCACTACAACGCGACTAGGTGCAGGTTCCGGCGCGGTAGAACCCCACATTAGCCGATTTTACGAATCGCCACAGGTGTTTATTTATATCGGGATCGGGTTTGTCTCAGCTTGAGGCTCAGCAGGGCGATGGCGAAAATAGTTCTCGAGTATGGTGGCCGAAGTGACGCGGTTGATACAATGAGAAGTTAAGAGGGCTGCAGGCCCAGTCCGGCATGATTTTACCTTGTGCCATGTCACCCAAGACAATTGTGTAATGGTCTTGAAAGAAATAAAGGTATTTTATTTATTTATTTTGTACTGCAGAAGTTAGCAACAACAAATCGAGCGCGAAGAATGTAGTTATGGGGACTGGCACTGCAATATCAATGCGATCTGTAGATGGCTGGTCAGTAGAATAAACCTCTCTTGCGAATCTAGAAACGTTTGGAGGCATTATTATGAAACCACCAAACGAAATTTGCATGCTGGAATTTCCTTTCCATAATGTAGAGCGACGCTGCGAAATAATCACAGCAGTGATAGGCCTGCTTACGCAAGTCCTCGGAAGTTTTGCCGTGTGGAACCCGTCGGGGGTGTAGCTCAGATGGTAGAGCGCTCGCTTAGCATGCGAGAGGTACGGGGATCGATACCCCGCACCTCCACGAAGTTTTGTTTTTTGCAGCTGAGTTTTTTTTAATTCTCAAATTCATTAGAAATGAAAACGTTACTGCGTGCCGGCCTAGATGGAATGGATGCATCTTCACAAATAGCACCCATAAACGCGGACAAGAGAGGAAACACGGAATTGACAGTTGGACTAGTTGGTTTTGATTCATCGTTGGTTTTGATTCAACCCTTTAATGCCGGTTGTCGCGAATTTGCGACATACTGAATGAAGCTGGCCAACCAACTCGCGAAACCTTTGCTGGCTTCAGCGGCGGGTGTGATGTGTTTGCGGCAAAGAGGTGGTGGTTGTGCTCTAGACTTATAGCGCCATCTCGAATAAGGTGTTGAGAATTAAACTCAGTATGTCCATCGGTTGGCGGACTGCGCGTGCCACGTGCGAAAGCTCTCACTTCGTCGTCGTATTCTGTCTAACCATAGTGAGTACAAGGTCCCCCAATTTTTTTTTCCATTTGCACGCATTCAGGAGACTGCCGATGAGGTGTTACATTGCCGAAAAATACTTTTTTTGTTGCATGCTTCTTGCTTTCATGGTATGTCGCGAATTTGCGACACTCGGCCATTTAGGCAGTTTGCGTTGACTGCAGGTATGATGGTTTTTTTTTTTTTGCAGGTATGATGGTTTTATGGCCGAGTATGGATGTCAGATCGTTGTATGGAAGGGCTTCGCACACGCCTGCCACTTGGGGATAACAGTGACGATAGCTGACTTAGTGACAGTGATTACGACGATGTTGACTACGATCCTCATGCACAAGCACGAGCTGCGCCCTTGGGAGAGCCTCCGTCAAAGCAGTGAAGATGAAAACGGTGACGTGGTGCCTTTGCCAACTGCCTCTGCCAAACAGACAGTGAAGTGAAAAAAAAACAGACTGTCAAGAACAGCGGGAAATACCATCGTGGGATACCACTCTTCCTGAAAGAGACACTGTGCGAGCACCTACTAAATATTTCAAAGAGTTTTTTTGATGACAGCTTACTGCATCACATCGTACAGCAGACCAATCTCTTTGCAACGCAAAAAAACCCAAACAAAGGCATGGCCCAAGTAGGCGATAAGGACCAAGTAGGCGATAAAGTTGCATTCCAGATATTGGCCTAAGTGCCTGTTGTCGCGAATTCGCGACAAACCTAAAAGTCGGCGATTAAGTTGCATCCCAGATAATACAACCGTGGAATGTAATCACGGTGTCTGTTTAAAGCCGAAACACGAAAAAAAAAACGGCGACACACGAAGCGCCGTCGTGTGTGTCTTCTCTTCTGTGTCCTGTTTTAGGCGCTTGTCACGATGAAACACGGAATGATGTTTGTGCAGGCTCAACAAAGTATGTTTTGAACCCACTGGGGTTTTGTGGTTTCTTCAACTGGCTGTTAGGCCATTGAAAATTATCTTAGCGGCGAAGTAACATTTCTAAGCGCTCATGGTCTGGCTGTATAAAATAGGTAGCAATGAAATAATCCGCCTTAGACTCGAGTGCATGATGGAGGTAATGGTATTTACTCGATAATTCTGGCTAGTGATATAGTTGGCTGAAGACTGGTCGGTAAACCTTAAGCCACCTCGCATTGTGTTGATCGTGTGACGCCCACTCATTGATTGATTGATGATTGATTGATTGATTGATTGATTGATTGATTGTAGGATTTAATGCGCCGACGCAACGCAGGCGAAGAGGCGCGCCGTAGTGGAGGGCTCCGGATTAATTTTGACCACCTGGGGGTCTTTAACGTGCGCCGACATCTCGAACACACGGGCGTGTTTGCTTTTCGCCTCCATCAGAGAAGCGGCCGCCGCGACCGGGAATCACACCCACCACCTCGTGCTCAGCAGCGCAACGCCTTAGCCACTGAGAGACACCGCGGCAGGTTGACGCCCACTCATCCTCAAGTGTTGGCGATCTAATGAAACCGAAGCAGCTTCAATTGCAATCCACCACTTAGGGATAGACTATGTCGTGTAAATATTTTTATTTACCAATTTTTTCACTTACTGCACGGCGGCACTTGCGAGAAAAATAGAACAATATAGCAAACTCACAGCTAATAAACGGTTTTCATGAGGTTCATCTTTAAAGTCAACAGTCTGCCGGGTGTGAACCGATGTAATAATTTTTCTCATGTTTCGCGTGTGAACATGCGCCTGTTCCCTGCCGTCATCCCCTATCGGCAAGACAAGTTTGGACCGCGGCACAGTGTTGACTGAGTACCGGCGAGTGCACCTGGAAGAATAAGAAGAAGAAGAATATGCTTTATTCCAAAAGATACATAACAAAACCGTCAATCACGCATCTGGGTCCTTAGCCAACAAGGCTAGTACGGACACATTACAAAATGGTGTTTGTACACAATACCTTCAGGATAGCTCCGATAACAAACAATAATAAAACAGGATAGCTTAAATTACAAACAATAACAGCCTATAGGTTAGGAGAAGTATAACACCCAGAAAAAAGGTATTTCCTTAACGATAGCGCAAAATTTGGCACACAATATACATAGGTAACTGTTTTCATACTTTGGACCCAATAAAAGATATTAGATGACGACCATATATAGAATGAACACTTTTGCACATTGAGGTTGTTATGGCATGCATGCCGCGTATCCCGCAAAGGCAACAAAAAACCTATGACGGGTAACGTGTGTGCAGAGTAAAAACTCTGTTAACGAGAACGGCCGTTTTGTAGTCATGAACTAAGTTAAAAGGCATTTTGCTATGTCCATGAAACATTCGGGCGGAGGGTGAAGTCCTTGAAGCTGATACCATGACTCTTAAGGCTCTTTTTTGAAGAACGTTTATGTGTGCTAGATATGATGCATACGTGGAACCCTATGAATCTATGCAATAGGTTAAGTGACAATGAAAAACATTAAAATCGATTATACGGAAGGTTTCTTTCTTAACAAATGGTTTTCTTGGCTATAATTTAGCGTGTAACATCCATAAGCTAGTTTCCGACTTATTTCTTCTATATGTGGTGCCCAATGAAGTGAAGTGTTTAGAGTCATTCCCAACTATTTGTACTGGTCAACTTGATTGATTTCTATCCATCCAAGTTTTAAGGTGCACAATTTCGGCCGTTTTTTAGGGTTTGAGGAGAACAAAATAAACTAAGTTCTCTTAGTATTTAACAAGAGCTTGTTCGCATTGAACCACTTCAGTTTATTTTGTAGTTATTTATTTCCACGTGACTGAGTTTCAGTAAGTCACGGGTGTGTAATGAGAGCGGTATCGTCTGCATATAAGATGGCTTGCGCTTTAAACAGGGAGCTAGGGTAATCATTATTGAAAAGGGAAAAGAGTAGTGGTCCTAAAACAGAACCGTGCGGTACTCCGTTGGTTACTTGTTTCACTGATGATTTGCTTAGAGCTATCTTCACAGATTGTTGGCGATGAGGTAAGTAACTTCTTAAAACTTTTATAGCTGGCCCTCGAAACACATTGCGTTCTTATTTAGTGAGGAGAATTTAGCACACTATTGTTCCCCTTAAACGCCTAGGTTTAAGGGGAACAATAGGACAAAGCAAGCGAGCACAGGTGTTGAAGAACAGATGATACAAGATACAGCATGTTCCCACTGGTCTTCCGTCCGGAGTAAATTCGGTCTGTAAGGCGGAGGCTCAGCATGCGATAGTTACAGGAAAAGAAACCCCGCACATTCACGTTTCATGTTTTTGCCGCGGGAGTTTCTTCGGAACACAGTTCTTTGGATTGACAATTATGTTTATTGCTCAAAAAGCGCTGTACAGGTTGCGCAACTTGTCCTGACAACAAAGCGTCTGTGTCCACTCTGAGCGCACTGAGAGCGAGAGAGACAGAAGACGAGACTGTAGAAGTCAGCCCATACAAAGATGGCTTGCCGCACTTCAATTGATGACTACAGTCCCATGGAATAGTAATATAAAAGGGGCGGAGCGAAAGTGCAGCAAAATGTGAAATAAAATTACGATGGAAATAAAATAAATGCAAGCACCAGGTGGAAAGCAGTAAGAAAAATACCCCAAGGAAACAATGAATAATAGTAGAACTAAGCGCAGCACAACGAAATGTTGGCCCGTCTCTTAAATGAGCTTAATAACAGGTACGAATTCAAGGTGGTACAGGGCTACGCGCTACGTCCAGGGACGACGACCACCTATTTGAACGGTTCTATGGAAATTTGGAATCAGCTATGGCTGAAGTAAAGGCACAGTATACCGTAGTTATTGGAGAGCGTAGTATACCTAGTTATGGGAAGCAGCAGGCTGGAGACAAGGCAGTTGGGAACTGTGGTCTGGATTGTAGAAACAACAAAGGTGACCTATTAGTAGAGTTCGCTGAACGGAATAGTCTACACATCACGAATACCTGCTTCTACAAACGGGAGAACCCGATGTGGACGTGGAGGAGCCAGAAGAAGACCATAAAAAGTAAATAGACTTCATACTATGCGATAAACCTGGCGTGTTCAGGATGTGTAAGTGCTCGGAAGAGCGAGCTGTAGTGACCACCGTATGGTAAGAAGTAGAGTTAGGCTAGATTTCAGGAGTCACCATAACAAGCTAGTACGGAAGAAGCCCATCAATGACCTAACAAGAAGACGGAAAGTTGAAGAATTGAAGAAGAACCGATAATCAGCTGTAACTGAGGAAGCAGAATTCACGACACAATAAGCAAGCGACAATATCACACACACATTACCCCGATGTGGGCAGTAGAACGCGGAAGTACGATCGCTAGACAGTATACTGGTTGACTTTCCCAGGGGACGAATGATTTAATTAGGATACGGCACAGCATGACAGTCTCCACCCCAGATAACAGAATAGAACTTGCGGAGATTTCGAAGGTTATAAGCGTGATGCAGCTAGTAACAGAAGTATAAAATGGAGAGGATTGACCATATTGTAAAGAACGGAGGCAGCCTCAAAGCAGTGAAGGGGCATCTAGGCATGGGGGAAAATAAGATATATGCACTTGAAGACAAGAAAAGCAATGTCATCACAAGTAGGATAAAATAGTTATAGTAGCCGAGGAGTTCTATAGGGATCGGTACTGTAGCCGCAAAATCCACTATAATACCAAACAAGGAAGTAGTTCAGAGGAGATAGAATCCCACCAGTGACGACAAAAGAAGTAAAGAAGGCTCTAAAAGAAATGCAAGGGGGCAAAGCACCTGCTGAGGATCAGATAACAAAAAACCTCTTGAAGGATGGCGAGCAAAGTGTACCAGAGAAACTGGCAAACCTTTATACGCAATGCCTAATTACTACGACTGTACCGGAATCTAGGAATAATGCGATCATCATCTTAATGCGTATGAAAAATGGCATGAAAAACTTGAAAAATTACAGCCTGATCAGCTTACTGTCAGTCGTCTACAAAGTACATACCAAGGTAATCGCTAACAGAATTTCTGCTACCTTATATTTCAGTAAGCCTAATAAAAAGGAGGGTTTCGTAAAGACTCTTCAACAGCGGACTAGATTCACACGATAAATTAGGTAAGAGAGAAATGTGCAGAGTACACTCAACCCTTATATGTATCCTTCACAGACTATGAGCCAGCATTTGACGTTGTCGAAACCTCAGCAGTCATTCAGGCATTGCCGAATCAGGGTGTAGACAAGCATTACGTACTAATACTAGAGGATATCCAGATTGGGTCCACAGCTGCCACCATCTTCCATAAGGAGAGCAGTATAATACCTACAAGAAAGGGCGTAAGACAAGAAGACACAATTTCTCCAATGTGATTCCCAGCATGTTTACAAGAGATATTTAGAACATTTGATTGGGAACAGGTGGGCGAAGGATTAATGAAAAATACTTCAGCACCCTCAGATATTGCCTTGCTACGTAACTGGGGAGACGTATTGCAAAGCATGATTACCGCACACGACTTCGCCTTAAAATTAATATACAGAAAAATAAAGTAATGATCAATAAACTCGGGATAGCACAGCGGTTTGAAATAGGTGGCGAGGCAGTGTAAGTGGTAAGCTAATATATCTACTCAGGCCAAGTTGTGACCCCGGATCCCAACCATGAGGAAGAGATAATTAGAAGGACAAGAACGCAGTGGAATGCATTCGGTAGACATTCTCGGATAATGAATGGCAACCTACCATTGTCCCTGAAGAATAAGGTGTATGACAATTCCATATTACCGGTACTCACCCATGGGGCAGAATCTTGAAGGCTCACCAAAAGGGTTCAACTTAAATTGAGGACGACTCAGCGAGAGATGAAACGGAAGGTGATAAGTGTAACATTAAGGGACAAGAAGAGAGTGAAGTGGGTCAGAGAACAACGACTTGTTAAGGATATAAAAATTAACAAGACGAAATTGGCGTGGGCAGGGCATGTATTGCGAATGCCAGATAACCGTTGGTCATTTAGGGTAACGGGGTAGATACCTAGAAAAGGCAAGCATGGCAGGGGGCGGAAGAAAGAGACATGGGCAGATGAGATCAAGACGTTTGTGGGGATAAATTGGCCGCAGTTAGCACAGGACCGGGATAATTCGAAATCTATGGGTGAGGCCTTTGCCCTGCAGTGGGCGTAGATAGACTGATGATGAAGAAGCGCTACAGAGGAAGGGCGCGAAATTTGGCGATCGAAGTAAACACAAGGAGCGCCGCCATCTCCGTGCTGCTCAGAGCGCCGACAAACTTGCGATACCGTAAGAATGGTGTCTGCCATGGAATAGTAGAAGCACCCTTAAGATTGAACCGGAGGATCACTTGTGCAAGTAGGGGTAATGGGCGAATTGGAAGGGGGTAGGGAGCATCAGTAAACGCCTTCGGAGAGAGTTCTGTATACACCGGAAGTGTGAATAAGTCTTTTTTAACTCAAGAGTCAGTACTGGTGGTCGTAGCAGAGAATATAACACATTACCACTATTCGCGGTACCCATGATAGGTTTCTTTTAAGTGAATAAATGACTGTTTTATGATTTTTGTTCGCCTTGTGTTAGGTGGGGTCTATGTTGGAATGGTTTCCGTAGCACAGTGGTTCTGAAATGGGGGTCCGCCAAGCCCTAACCGAAGCTATTTCCCCCCTTCCACCTCCCCTTCATTCATTTCTCGCTGTTGCTCAACCTTAATGGAAATACAATGAATGTGGCCACATGACTTGTACGTTTAATTTCTCTGCGTAGCGCATGTTTTAACGTCGGGTTTTTGAACGACACGCTAGCTATTGGACAATGCCACACACAAAAAACGCCGTGTGACTTTGCTGCAAAAGCAAACTGTTTGACAGTGTGACACGCATAAACGTTAGACATAAAAGGAGACATTCAATAAGTTTGTTGGCAACTTCAGCTGCAAGTGCATATTCATTTACATTCCGGAACGATAACCTTAGTTATGGGGGGATCCCCCAGCACTTTTGCACACCCGAAAGGAGTCCCCGGTACACTGATTATTGAGAACCGCTTCCGTAGTCGATAGAGGATGCGGTAAAATTTCCATCGGAGGTGAAATTCAACAAGTCCAGGTGAAATGGCGGAGCGTGGCAGGTGTATCGCTATTACAATGGCGCAATTTGAGGGAGGTTGGGCGTGAACCATTTGCGCAGAGTTTCTGATATGTGGGCTGTGAAACTGTTTCACCCAGCCTCCGTGGGACGTGCTTCACAGGACGTACTTCACGGGGCAGGCCCGCGAAGCTGCGTTCGGTCGAAATCGTTGCTTTACGTTTCGGCAAAGCAGCGGTGACAGGTAGAGTTTACGCTACATGTATCCTAGAGAATGTCGCGTTCACTACTCACTGAAACGGGTATTTTGTTCCATGCGGCCCTTTCTGGTATCAATTTTGTTTCTGTCGAAACCAGCAGCGGGGACAGGGTGGGAAAACTATATTGAATTTTTAACACGGAGGCTAATTAATCGCAGCTAATCATACGTCGTGACATCACACATTCGGAAAAGTATTTGAAAATACTTCTCATTTGAAAAGTATTTTCAAATATTCTGTGAAAATAAAGGAATAACGACATGGAGTGGTAGTTACTTTTCTTGCCTCTCTCTTCACTTTATCGCGTCGATCTTTTTTCGACCTCACTTCAAAGATACGTGGGTGGGTTTTGGTCTTTTTTAATACAATTGCCCACTCTATTCTCGCTGACACCTGTACGCTGTTTTTCTGTTCATATGGGGACACAAGTAGAGCCGAGCAATTCGTGTACTACACGGCATCTTTGAATTGACAATTGAACGCTGACCCACAAGTGTGCCCTGTGTATTTACAACGGGGCACCCGATAGATAATTGGTTGAACGGCCTTCGGAAGGCCTTTGAAACGGCCGCGTAACACAGGTGTAACCGGTGTTTTCAATAGTACACTATCAATAAATTCATCCATTCAAACCACGCAGCGTTGTACTGCAAGCAAAATGCGCGATGAAAAAACAAAGGCGCAAGCTTACTGCCTTAGGAAGGAGTCGCACCCGCCTCTAAGTGGGGCACAAAAAGAATAAAACAAAAGCTAGTCCGTCGAGCCGGATTCGAACCAGCGACCTATGGATGTCCGCAGTGCGAAACCTCTACAGTCCACCGCTCTACCAACTGAGCTATCGACGGGCGTGGTGAGAACTCTTACCGCCTTCCGTCCAATCTCCGAGTTCGATGAAACTGGAGCGCCCGTTGTACACAGAGTGACCTTGCCGGACATTGGCCGAGAGTCAGCTGGCTGCGCTTTTCGCCTCTGCTGTGATACGTGGCAGGCGTTTGTTTGGCTTCCCCTTGTTTTTAGGGATCGTGTTCTATTCTGTTCTAACACAGTGCTTCTTTTGAACAGCCTCGCTTTATTTTCGGTTACACTCAGTATCAATTACATCTTGTGCTTGTTTATTTATCTATCTTTGTTTTGGAGGCTCCTGTTTTCTTAAATTCTGTCACAGCGCTTCTTTTGAGCAGCCTGGCTTTGTTTTCAGTTGCACTCATTATAAATTATATCTTGTGGTTATTTTATTTATCTGTTTGATGAGGCAACAAGATCTCGGGTGATTAGGCTAAAGGCAGATGAACTCCGCCTAAGGCCCATTCAGCCGTACATGATCATTGCTAACAGCGGTAGCAACAAACTTAGACAAACTACAGACGGCAAAAGAAAACAAGATCAACATTCAAGAAACGTAACTGAAAGAACTATTCGCAAAAAGAAATACACAGACTTGCAAAAGAACAGTCGCTCAGTGTATACAATAATTACAATTAGGCACAGTTCATTTCATGGCACGAGTAAGAAGGTACTGCCTAACATTGCTTTTAAAGGCATGTACCGAACTGGACTCATGTACCATTTTGGGAATATCAGGATTTTTGCAACCATTGGGGTATTGTGAAGTTCATGTATAAGTGTATATACATGGTGTGGGGTTAAGAGAGTGTATAAAACTGGCATTCGTCAAGTTTGGTTTTGTTACAAATGCGTATTGAAAGCTTAAATTCAAACAGCTGCGTAATATTTAGCAATGTATTCTAGGAGAAGGCGGGAGGGGAGGATTGTTTCAAGTACTGATGATTTTCAATACAGCAAACTGCTCATTATTGTAGTGCTGGTATCCATTTTATATTCGTCATAGTCGCGGTAACCCATACTAACAAGCGGTAGTGCAAGTAAGCAGTGCATCATATAGTTGACATTATAAGGTTTGAGAAATCATTTCTCTAATTTTATACATTTCTATGAATTTTGACACATTTGCATGCACGCTATTTATATGTGGTGTCCAGCTCAGGCTTTCTTCGAAAACAACTTCTTGGTGGTGGTGGTGGTGGTGGTGGTGGTGTGTGGGATCAGGCGGCGTTAGCCTGGCTGGATATGCCGGCAATTGCTCCGCCCAAGCTCCTCCTAATTAGCCAAAGGTAGTGTCCTTTTACCACAAGTTTGCCAGCTCCGTCTCCTCAAGGAAGCTTAGGAGAAGGCGTGACACGTCTCTTCGCAGCATCCAATGTCCCCTTGGAAAGACGATGTGGTCCAGAGTGCTGCCAGGGGCTGCCGGCTTTCGAATCGCTGAGAGCATTGCAGTCCGCTCGACATCATGCTCTGGGCAACACATTACGTAGTGGTGTACATCCCCTATCACTGCACATGACGAACACAGAGGCGATCGCACGAGGCCCACCTTGAATAGCCATGCTGTGGTCTTCGCTGAGCCCGTTCGGATGCGGTACAGCAATGTTGCCTCCGATCTTGTAAGCCCCTTTGTGACGCAAGGCTGGTGATAGGGATTTCCCAGAGACTTGAAATGTTCGGCCACTGTTCGCCTGAAGTCGTTCCAGTGATTGGGGGAAACTTTAACTGTCGGTGCAAATTGCAGCGCACTCCGTGCCATCTGATCAGCGGTCTCATTGCCCTTGACGCCAACATGGGATGGAATCCATTGAAACCGCACATTGAAACCCTTGCTGCTAAGTTCTTGCACAAGCCGTAAGGAACGCTGACAGTCCTTTTTCGTGTGGATCCCACGCTGCAAAAGTTGTAGTGCTGCTTTTGAGTCAGTCAGAATTACAACTTCCTGCGGCTTATACGACTTAAGATTTCTCAAAGCAGCCGCGAGGGCAATGCACTCGGATTCGGTGGAGGACACCACATGATCCAGGCGTGCTGCCCAGGAAACCTGGGCATCAGGAATGATATACGCCGCTGCACTAACCCCTCTGTACGGATCGACTGAGCCATCCGTAAACATTTTAAGGTGATTGGGATGAGTGTTCTCGAAATGTTCAAGAACCAAAACTCTGGCTGCTTTCACTGGCGTGTTTCGCTTGACTCTCATGTGAGGAACATGTAGCTGACACTGCAGGCTCTCGTAAGACCGTGGCAGCATTGAGATGGGAAATTTTCCCGGCCACTGATGGCACAATATTCTAAGAGTGTTAAGAGCAGTGTGCGAATGAGAGGCCGTCCTTGATCGAAGCCGCCGTATTATTGCTCTTCCAGCACTGGTTTCCCCAAGACGCATTACCTGCGTCAGTAACCTCTGTAACGCCATCAAGCGGAGTGTAGCAGACTGGCTCTCCCGTATTACCTTCTCGTTTGCCGCTCCCTCAGGAACTCCAATTGCTATCCTCAGCCCTTTCCTATGCAACGCTTCGAGGCGCTCATACTGGGATTCTGAAGGGGAGATCAGAGGCAAGTGGTAAAGAATGCGACTCACAATCAGAGCTGAGTGCAGCCTAATCATCGACGCTGGGTGATTCCCCCCTTTGCTCCAGCAATCTTCTTCAAAATGTTCACACGGGGAAGCAGAGCCGAAACAGTCATGTCGACTGCCCGTCGCCAGTACAGTCTGCTGTCGAGGGTGACACCAAGGAACCGCACGTGAGTGGCTTGACGCATAGACAGGCTGCCCAATGTTAAATTAACACGGGTGGACCATCGCCTGTTCCCAGGGAAAAGAACAAAACAGGACTTCTCGGCCGAGAGCGTCAGTCCGACGGAGGACAAATATTTCTGCATGGTGTGAACACTCCGTTGAGCCATCCCTGCCAGTCGCTCATGTTGATATCCGGAAAACCAGATGCAAACATCGTCCGCGTACACGGATACTTGAGCTCGTTGTCGAACTTCTTTTAGTGCTGCAGGTAGCCCAGCCATAGCCACATTAAACAGAATAGGGGACAAAACACTACCCTGGGGAACCCCCCTCGAGACGCTTCTTTTTTCGCTTAGCACACTCCCCAACCGTGCTTGCATGTACCCGTCTGTGAGAAAGCCGTGAACGAAGCGACGAAGGTTTGCTGACACCCCCATTGCATGTAGTCTGTCCACTATTGCTTGTCTCAGGAGACAGCCATATGCCTTCGAAACGTCAAAAAACAGAGCTATAGTTGAAAGTTCAAGCACTCGGTTATGTTCGACATGGCTGATAAAGTCCAGAACACTATCCTGGGCGCTTAAGCGTCGTCGGAACCCAGTCATGCAGTATGGTAGTTTTTTATAACGATCTAGCCACCAGGTTAGCCTCGCACAAACAGCTTCTCCATCAACTTCGCCACACAAGATGTGAGGGAAACAGGCCGGTATGAAGACACCACAGTTCGGTCCTTTCCAGGTTTAAGAACCGGCACCACCCAGGCGAGTTTCCACGAAGAAGGAACGGCACCAGTCCCCCAAATGTGGTTGAAGTACCGGAGGAGATCGTTTTTGCGTTCCGCAGGCAAATTAAGCAGCATTTGATTGGTGATTTCGTCAGGCCCTGGTGAACATCGCCTGCGTAAGGAACTTAGCGCGCTCTCGAACTCCCGAAGCGTGAATGGGGCATCCAACACTGAGGAGGACATGGAGGCTAACGGGGAAAGGAGTCCCGCAGACATTGTGTAAGTGTACGCGTCCGCAAGTTCCTCAGCCAATTGGGAGATTTTCACATCCTTCCGTAATGCTTGGAATAAGTATCAAGTATCATGTTCTAACACAATTTCAAAACTGTATTTGGGTTTCATAATCATCCGGTTTATTTGTCCGATTTAACACTACGTACTTAGTTTTTCCAACAATTAGCTGCAATTGATTCACCTTTAACTATGTTGTCCAGTCAACTAACCTAGTGCTAACAGCGGTAATAACATTGCTTAACTGCCTCCCAGAGAAAAAATCACATAATCATCCAGAATTCAAAGTGGAAATCTGGTGTTCCGGTTGTGTAATGTCATAATATAGATCAATATATAACTATAACTACATAATATAAAGAATAATGCACCTATTAACATATTTTTGAAACCGTGAGTATTGTTTAACGGGTAGGTTGATATCTAGTCATAAACCGCCTTAAGCGACCGTTAATTTAAATTCTAAGCAATTTTAAACATTCCCTATTGTAAGTGCAATTTTGAAGCGAACGTCGTGTCATTGAATTGCCTAAGATCAAAAGATGACCTTAGTAGACGGTTGTTAAAATTCTAGTTAAGGCTTTTTTTTGAGTGCCATCTCATTGTTTAACTTCGCGGTGACCAATTGTCAGTCGAATAAGAAGTATATTCACAAATTTATTAAGCATTTTAAAAGATGCTCACTTTTTAAACAAAGAATAGAATAAATTAGCTAGTTACTATATTTAGATTTATGAATAAGAATGGCTCTTTCTTCTCGTAGTGCTTTACGAAGGGTTTCAATTTAAACGCGTAAGCATATATTCAAAGAATAAAACTATGGGTCCCTATTTGTCTAACGACCTAAAAATATTAATTATTTCCAAATCAGGACTAAGTGCCAAAAAGACAGAGGGCGAAATTTCAGACGGGATGTACTTCCTACATTCGAAGCATGGCTTGCAGGACAAGAGTGCAGCGCCCGAATCCAGAAAATAACTGTTAAATGTTTCGTCGAGACACTCAAGACTTCCCTCTACGTTGCCTATTACTAATTCGTCTCGGATAGAATTCTCTGGTGTAACAACTAAATTTCTGATTGCACTTCATATTTTACTAGGATGGCTGGAAATAGACTCAAACTTCCCTTTGAAAAGTCTAGCTTCTTTTTGGTCAGAGTTCAAGTTTTTTTTTTTTTTTTTGGGGGGGGGGGGGCGCTTGTACTCACTTAAAACATTGACGTCCCGAGATAAAAAAAAATTGCCATAAAATTTGTCTCGAGTTTTCCTTTTTTTTATAAAAATAACATGTGACCCAGAGTTTCCACGATTCTTATCTTACGTTCTTTCTTTCTAAAGCCGTTAGTAAATTAAAGACTAACTTTAAATTGTAAATTAAAGACTAACAGGTGGTAATTTCCTGGTAGTCGTAAAGCTCAAAAGCAGCACATGGCCGAAACTTGCCCAATGGAAATGCCTTGGCAATAAGACTGAAATCAAACCTTCAGGATACTGTGAAATCCGGGTGCTGATCGTCAGAGTTACTCACGATAGTATCGGCTGTGCACTCTCCGTGTGCCCACAATCTCATATTAGGCTGTGGCTTTCTCTCTTCGACCTCTGCGGTCATCTCTTGTCGTCAACCGGCCATCGCCATGTCACATATAGAAGGCATAGTTATTCCATCGGTCGACGACGTCATCGAGTTTGGACAGATGATGGTGTTTTACCTGCTCTTCACGAGCACATCTTGTCACATTCTGCTGGAGCCATTACTGAAGAAGATGTCTTTGCTGTGCCGCTTGTTCATCTACTTTGACAGGGTAATACAGTCGCTGGAGGTATTTTGTGATTTTAGCAAGGGTGGCCCTCATTACCGTACGAACCAACTCAGATAAGTGGTTCTGCAAGAGTCCTTTTATGGCAAACACAATTGAGTGGAAGAGCAATGAACAAAAGGCGAGAAAAATAAGGAACAAACACACAGGCCTTTGCAGACAGTGAATAATTCGCCAAAGAACAAACCATAACGCCACGTGCATGAAAAAGGCAACTCCGCCGCCGGCGGCAGCTCCGGCCCGGTTTTACATTTCCGCGTAGCGGCAGAACTCCTTATCCTTTCACTTCGAGGCAATTATGTGTTTTCTTGCAACGTTACCTTCGCTCTAGATTTGCCTTAGTGGTACGGAAACGGCGAGGGCCGGCATCTATGCAATCAACGTCAGTGTCAGCGGTCTCCTGTGGCCGTCGATAGCTCAGTTGGTAGAGCGGTGGACTGTAGAGGTTTCGCACTGATATCCATAGGTCGCTGGTTCGAATCCGGCTCGACGGAATTGTTTTTTTTTGTGTTTCCTTTTCAAACTTACAACGTAAACTTTGTGGTCCTTCTTTATATTTGTTTTCTGGTGAGTGTGAGTGTTTCGTTGGAGAGCGACAGTGCACTGGCAACTTCATATGAAAACACAGCTACAAGTAATAAAGTAAGCCCGTTGGGCGTTATCAATTATGGACCCTAAGAGCGTCTGTCAGCATCCTCTCTAACTGGCTTTTTTGAAAAAGATCGTCGTTCTTTCGAAGTAGAAACGTGAACAGTTTGCAGATATATGAGGTTTTTTTTAATGGGACAAATACACCTTAAGCGAATTTGAGAAGACAGCGAAAGTTGGTAATGAGACCTAATGCAACGCTCTCAAAGCTATTATAAAATAGGTTTTACATGTCAGCTAAGGCACATTTATGCCCCAAGTAGATAAAATTTGTGCGGTGAACTTGAGCAATATCAGCATGAGTTTGTATTTGGCCAGTATTAGATTGAAACACTAATAATGACGCGCATTGTAGCATTAGCAGTTCTTTTGGATACTTCCGTAGGGTGAATTTCTTGTGTCTTCACGAAGACGCTCGTGAAGTAAGCAAGCTATTCGTTGCCTTCCCATGAATTTGGAAGTGGATTGTGCATTATTAAACTAGATCGTACCCACACGGGGGTGGGGGGAGGGTGTGGAGAGATTTTCTAGGGCTTGTAAGCGACGGCTATTTTGGTTAAGTACTAAAACGGTAAACATGGGAGTACGAAAATAAATATAACCATATTTACTCCACAGGGATGGGGAAACAAGATGAAATGATGGTTTCATATCTCTCAGTTTCACTTCGTTCCCGTCTTCTTCTGTTTCCTTTGTCGTCGACCTCTGGGGACAGATCTTTTGCCGTACTCCCAGTTTCGGTCAGAAGTCACAATAAGTCAGCCCCAAAAAGAAAAAAAAAACGAAAACACCCACAAAATTATCCGAACAGTCGAGCCAAAAGCAAACTACCGTTTGTCAAATGGATTTGGCTAATTTCTATCGTTGCCACAGCAAGATCTGGCCCATTTGCGATACGAACGACGATCTGCGTCCACATTTGAAGGCCCAATCGCTTCTATTTTCTTGACACCTTTTTTTAAGGGAAGTTGACCAGTTGTTCTCGTCAATGCAGTTTTACCTGACTTATTTTCGGTTTGTGGATTTGGCTCATTTTGAAAAACAAGATGCTTAATAATGTGAAAATACGCGTACCCTTTCATGTACGTACGGCTGGCCCGAAACAAGTGAAAGCCGTACATGCGAGCTGTCGGCCCGTGCTCGCTGTGTAGACCAGGAAACGGGACAACAGCCACTTCTTAGTAGCTCTACAACAAATTTATTGCTCTCTTTCTCATAGTTTATTTAAAGAGAAATTATTGCCTATATATATATATATAAGTAAAAGAGAAGACTAAAGTGTAACGAACGAACATGTATTAACGTTTCGGCTTGCCCCAAGCCGAAACGTTAATACATGTTCGTTCGTTACCCTTTAGTCTTCTCTTTTACTGTACATTTTTTACCGGCCCCATTGTACTTTATTCATACCTATATATATATATATATATATATAATATATATATATATATATATATATATATATATATATATATATATATATATATAAAATATCGGACATATGTAGATAATGCCCCATGGCGTCATGGCGCACCATCGACGACGAGAGGGAGTTGCCCTGGCGTGCAGCTTTCATGGCACATTGTAAATATTGTAAATAGATTGCTCATCACCACTACTCCTGGTTCGTTCACTTTCACGCTGCCGCCACGTAGCATCTGTGGTGGAGTGTGCGGAGTCGTTCATCCCAATGGTGGCCCCAGCTTCGCACCGTCTCGTCGTAGACGCTATCGTTGGGGGCACGCGAGCCGCGTCGGGCCACCCCAGTCTAGCAAGTTGATTCCATCGTGATGAAAAGAGGTGCTGGGAACCTGCACTGGCTGTAGAGGTCCGGATGAACTGCCAGATGACACTTTTATTGCATACCATTCTTTGCCGAGTAGCCCCACAGCCAGGACAGTGTAACGTCCGGCATATCCACAAAAATGCAGATATCGCGGAGCTCCAACCTGTAATCGCTATAATGGGGTGAATGGAAATAACTGTTCGCACGAAATATTGAGAAACTAAAACACAACAAAAATATAAAGCAATATGGAAAATAGCGAAACATGTAACGCCCTGCATTTCCACAATAATGCAGATTTTGCGAACGTTGCAGCTACAGTCGTTATAATCGTGTAAATGGACATAGTTGGTCGAAGAAAATTTTGAAAAAAAAGAAAAAGAAAAATATAAAGTAATTACGGAAATGGCCAACAGTGTAACGCCCTGCATTTCTACAATAATGCAGATTTGGCGAAAGTTCCATATGTAATAGTTGCAATAGCGTAAATGGACATACTTGGTCCAAAGAAATTTTGAAAAACTAAAGAAATTATAAAAATATAAAATAATTACGTAAAATGGCGCACCGTGAAACACTCTGCATTTCCACAATAGTGGGGATATCGGGAAGGTTCCAAAGCTAATCGTTATAATAGCGTAAGTGGAGATAATTAGTCGGATAGGATTTAGAAAAGAAAAATTGGATGGAGAAAACTCACACTCAATACAGCCGGCGTAAGAATGCTACGCATTAATAGATACTTCTCCGAATTTATGCAGAATTTTCCTTACTGTGACTCACGCACGTTCGATGCTGCCCGGTAGCTGACAGTTTCAGCTTTCAGTATACTGCTTTACCCTAACGAGCTCAGCTACGCTACAAAAGCGACCGGCGCTAGGCTCAATTTGGGTTCATATAAATGTGGGGTGTGCAATTGAGCAGGTTTCTTATTTGAAATAAAAAAATAAGCAATTCACGTTTATCGATTGGTAACGTCAACTGTGCGTTCAAGAAACCGTAGTTTGTAAAGTAGGTCTATTCTTTGCACCATTCTTATCACTATAGTTGATAGGGTTTACGAAAAAAGCTCGACGTTTTCGCAGAAATCTTTTTGCTACCTGTTTTTCTGAATTATCATGGACAATCGGAACTTGGTGTACAGTCGTCAAAACTGTTAACAACTACAAAACCCGAGGTGCCTGCCTGCCAGTTCTGCCAACCTGCGAAGCCACTTTTCCCCGAGCTCAGAGGAAAAAATTCCCTAGATTTTCCTAGATTTTTGCTGATTGCGGTTATCAGATGTTTTCTCTCAGATGTTGGGCTCATGTTATGCGATATGACTGCCGAATTTACTTTTAAGGCATAATTATGAATTTGCTTGAAATAATATTTGAAGTAACGGAGACGAAGCTGAAAAAAATGTTGGAGCACAATTTGTAATGCCCTAAATATTTTATTTCATCAAACCACAAAAGCAATAGAGCGTCATTACGTGGGGAGGGGGACATTTAATAGTGAATAATCCTATAAAAATTAACTAGAAAATAAAAGCAATCGCTCGGCGCACACACAACGATACGACATTCCAAGAAGCACTGCGTGTTACAGCGCCTTGTATATAAGCCGAAGTCGTGTTAAATTATAAAAATAACATAATCAAGAACACCGCAGTGCAATGCAAAACACAAAAATCTTGTACTACGACACAGAGCACTTGCAATAGCATCCGAGTATTTGGTGAAAGAAGGGTAATAGGAACTAGCACAGACGATGCGCAGTACATGGTATATTCAAGCGAGCAAATTTATGAACTTCATCAATCTTTTTTTGCTATTTAACACAGCAGTGTCAAACGTAGGAGCGATAGCTTCCCTCGATGCACATTTATGGGAAATGGATATCTGCGCTTAATCGAGAAAATGAAATGCATAGGTACATAAAAAATAATAAATGTTAAACTTAGCAAAGGACACCATTACACGACTGAAGGCATAAGTCCATTTTTTAGACAAAAATTTCACCAGATTGTGACTAATTTCCCTTTTTCCCTCAAGACAACCCAAATCCCCTAGATCTAGGGAAATTTCCCTAGAGTTGGCACCCCTGCTTCCTACGCACAGAGTGGCAGCTGACAATAGCCACAGCCGCATTTTTGGCACCTGGTTATCGGCACTCACGACGCTGCCCTACTGCACTCATGTGCTTCAGCGCATGCGCGAAGCCTCGCTTATCAGCCCGAGCGCCATCGTAAGCTGCTGCTCTGTTCGTACGCTGGCACATCGTTGTTTGTTGTTAACAGTTTGGACGACTGTACGTGCCTTGTTACATCGGTTGAGGTAGTACAGCATAAGGTCTGCTCTTGATGAAGAAGTTGGTGTTTATGGGCACCGAAATTACTTATTTTGGCTATTTGACGGATCTCCACCTGCATTTATTCCTTCGCTGTTTTATTTAATTCTTCATCTTTTTAATAATTTATTGCTTTATTTATTGATTTATTTATTTGTTTTGTTGTATTTGTATTTATTTATTAATGTATTAATTTTTATTTATTTATTTATTTATTTATTCATTTATTTCGTCACTGAACAATTTATTAAGACACGACAAATCTCGCAAAACCAATGCGGCCATATGGAGTGGGGCTCCATATCAATGCAAACTCTGAAAGGCTGCCCTATGAAACAAATCTGTCTTGCGAATATAGAAAGGTTTTCAGCCATTATTATGAAGCCGTGAGGCGAAGTTTCCATCCCACAATGCAGTTCGCATAATGTAGAGTGACGCTGCGATATGGTCACACCTGCCTGCTTAAGCAAGACGGAGGAAGCTTTCTCCTGGGGAATCCGTCGGGGGTGTAGCTCAGATGGTAGAGCGCTCGCTTAGCATGCGAGAGGTACGGGGATCGATACCCCGCACCTCCACGACATTTTTTTACAACCGATTTTTTTTATTAATCACGTGCACTGATGTTTAGGCAGGTCGAACAGGGGTTCCTGAAATCCACTTTGGTTTCGTGGTTTTGTGAACTGGCCGTTTGATTTTCAAAAAATACTTTACTGCGCGATGTGCATAGCTAAGCGTGCTAATGGCTGGCTATATAAGAGAGAGAAAGAAATATTTATTTATTGGAGAGTTTAGCTCCAACCCAAACAGGAGCTGGCTACTCCAGGCATTGGAGTATACAAAAGGTACAATACTTTCCTTAAGGAACCACAAGGGGTTAGATTAAGTACATTGATACAGCAGCGGATGAAAGATGCGCACTCAGTAACTACTTGCTCTGTGTAGTACACAAGCACACCCAGAGATAATATATAGATATATTAAAGTATATATATATAGTAAAGATAGCGATATATATGATACATACAGACAGATAGAGATATAGATATATATATATATATAATATATATATAATAATACAGACATAATAGATATATATATATATATATATATATAATATTTTATAGATATATTATATATATTATATATATATATATATATAACAAGAGAAGAAAAACTTCGAACAAGGTAAAGCACGATTGTGGCCTACGTTTCAGCAAAGAGAACTATACACATTTCTATACAGATGACATCCACGACGCGACACAGATAGTTTCGCCAATATACATAACACCCTTGTGTGTTTCCACACCCATTTCAGAGCGTTTCAGAGGAAAGTGCACTTATTTAATAGTGTTCACACATCTTCGTCATTTGAAAAAATTCCCTTAAGGCAAGGAAGGCTTTCGTTTGGTTGCGTACATTGTCCCACGGACCCAACAGTTTCGGCAAGGATAGGGGTGTCCGAGATAGCAGGTTAAGCTTTCACTTAGTTTTTTCCGATCGGTCGCATATAGAGGGCAGTCAAGCAGGACATGATGCACATGTTCAGTTTGGTGTCCACAAGCACAGCAGGTGTCATCAGCGAATCGAATACGGTAAAGAAATTTCTTGGTGTAGGCCACGTCAAGGCGAAGGCGATGTATTAACGTGTCGACGGAACGACCCAGATGAGACGCACACGGGTATGTAAGGTACGGGTCCACTTGGTATAACAGCGATAAACGATATTTATCGGTCAACCTGGTTTCCAAAGTAATATGTGTCCTTAGTTTTTTCAAATAATTTTTAACATCACCTCTGGTAAAAGGCACGGCGCTACACGTGGAATTTG
This sequence comes from Haemaphysalis longicornis, assembly GCA_013339765.2. Classification (NCBI taxonomy): domain Eukaryota; kingdom Metazoa; phylum Arthropoda; class Arachnida; order Ixodida; family Ixodidae; genus Haemaphysalis; species Haemaphysalis longicornis. The sequence goes on along the minus strand of CM023453.1, from coordinate 95,330,784 downwards.
AATGAGCGGTTGCTGCTAATCGGTCAGCTCGTGAATTTCCTCTTATTCCAATGTGCCCGGGAATCCACTGAAATGTTAGTTTCTGAGTTTTTCCTAATTCAATTGCCATCACATCACAGATGTGTTTTGCCAAGATATTGTGATGACTGTAAGCCGCAATTGGATTTAGGGCTTGAAGAGCCGCTTTTGAATCTGTGAGAACTGCCCATTTAGTCGGTGAAGTCATTGCAGCGATAAATTTGATATAAGAAAGCTGTTAAGTAATACGAGTGCATGGTAAAAGCGATATTCGCTGGATAATTATGGCTATTTATAGAGTTGGTTGAATGCTAGTCCGTACACCTTCAGCCATTTGGCATTGTGTTCAGCGTGTGACTCTACCTCATCCGAACGAGTGTGCAATCTTAATATAGCGGCAAGCAGCTTGCCTGGGCAATCCACCACGTAGGAATTGACCCTGTCGTTCAAACAGTTTAATTATTTACTTGTTTATTCATTTACTTCTCGGCGGCACCTGTGAGAAAAATGGAAAAATACTGCAAACTCTAACCTAATAAACAGGTTTCCGTGAGCCCCATCTTGAAGTCAAGAACATGGGCGTTTGATCATGTAATATATACAGTGCTCATTTTTGCGTCTGAACATGAGCCTGTTTCGTGTCATTTTCATCAGTCGCCAAGACAAGTTTGGACAGTAGTATAGTGCTGATTAAGTAACGCAGCATACAGCTATGTTTTAAGAGCACCAGTGAGACAAAACATACGAGCACAGGTGTGGAAGGATAGAAGATAGATCCAGATTATGACGTTTAGCGCACCGACGCTACACAGGCCATTAGGTGCGCCGTAGTGGAGGGCTCCGAATTAACTTTGACCACTTGGAGATCTTTAACAAGAGCCCAAATCTCAAACACAAGGGCGTTTTCGCTTTTCCCCTACATCAAAAGAGCTGACGTCGAGGCCGGCAATTGAATCCAAGTCCTAGGGCTCAGCACCACAAACATACGAGGGAAGGATACCGCATGTCCCACTTGTTTTTCTGTAGCTAAGATTGTACAGGGCTGTGTCAGCATGCAATACTGCGAGAAGCGATACCCTGCACCCCCGCGTTTCTTGTGTTTGCCGCAGGAGTTTCTTTTATGCACACTTGTTTGCATTGACGATTATGCTTATTGCACAAAAAGCTCTGTGCAGGTTGTGCAAATTTTGCTGGACAACAAAGTCCATGCGTCAACTCTCAGCGCACTGAGAGCTATAGAGACATAAAAAACTGTAAAGGGCAGAGCAGCTAATAACGGGGTTTGCTGCACAACAATGATATGACTATATTGGGATGGAATGAATATTATGAAAATAGGGTGGGGATCGGATGCAGCAAGTTGGGAAAGGAAATGACGGTTCAAATAAAATGAAAGAAACCACCAGGGGGAAAACATGAACTGCAACACCACAAGAAAATATGAATAAAGTACAAATTAACCGTTACAGGAAAATGGAGCGAAAGCAGGCACCCGAAGTTGAGCTCCAGGAGCGCCGCCATGTTGGCGGACGTGTAGCACGTCGACAAACCTGCGATGATGGTCTAATGGTGGGCGCAATGGAATAGTAGTCGCGCTTTTAATGTGGAAGCGGAAGGACTCGTCGCCCATGAAGGGGAAAAGTGTGACTTCAAACGGGGTTGAGAATCAATAAATCCAGAAGAATGTACGCTGCTTCCGCAAGGCTTCTTCCTGGGCACCGTAAATTTTTGTCACCGATGCTTCGTCTTAAAGTTCGTAGCGCAGGGTAAAAGGCAGACCCAGCAATCGCAGTAACCATGATAGTCAACTTTTAAAGGAGCCATGAAGACAAAACACAAGTTTGGTTCATTCAAAAGACGGCCCTCGATTAGAATCATACTTGACACTAGTTTTAACGTAAACTTCGCTCAAATAAGCATATAAATAGGAAAAAAGGGAATGGCCATGCGAGCCCACTCGCTCAATTTCCCCACAGACCTCTGATTCATACCAGCCTGCTCAGTGATTGGCGGAGGCCGGAAAAAGCATACGCACATTAGGCTGAAGCTGATAAGCTTCCAGAACGAGCTATTGTGCTTAAAATTAGGGCACATTTTTTAAAGCAATAAGGATGGTGGCACAAACAGTGGAAGTTACGAAAGCACATGTTAACATAAAATGTTCCGATACGTACTGCTGTTGGTATTGCGCGCACTATGCTTAGTTTAACTGCGCAGTCATTCCGGGCCTTGGCGTTGTCTCAGACGACACTGGCCGCTTGACGCAAGAAACGGTGTCTTACGGACACCATGGTTGTCGAGCGAGCACTATGTTTCATAACTTTTCACCCAAAACAAAAACAAGCGAGGTTCAAATACGGTCTAAAAACAAACCAATGCACAAAACGGCTTGCCATGGTATGGGTAGCGACATCTAGGTTCAGTAACGTAAACAAACGCCCGAACGCCGCCGTAGGGTACCTCGATGCCAGACCCCCCTACAGGGTGGAGACACCCTTTGAACGGTCCGGTGCCGCCGTAATTTGGTCAATGTGCTCTACATTGTTCTTTTCGTTTCCCACGAGACCCAGCAACGCAACCAGATAAGACGATCCAAACTTCGCCTGTGAACCCGGTTGCGGCGATAATTTTAGCGCGGTTTTGACACAATGGCTTCCTTCGGCGGCGAGCGAGTCACCCAGAATGGCGGCGCCGGCGTATACATGTACCCACCCTGTACGGCGGGCGGGTCAATCAAGGCACCATAGGCTGCAGAGCGGTCGGTTCCTGTGATGTCATTGCAGACCACGAAAACACACGATTTAGCATGAAATTCTAAATTTTAACCTAAATTTATTTATTTCTCAGTGAATAAAGCAGCGTTTGTATCCGAACAAGCGCTGTGGGCACTATAAAACACATAATCTTTCGAATAAAACAAACTTGTTTTGTCTTCATGGCTCTTTTAAAGGCATAAATCGCTATTTAATGAAGTGTCTCCGCATGAAGATAGTTGACGTATACGTGGGAATTGTTTTCATAATCGATACAGGGGGCGGTGAAGTTTCGCTAACAGGCGAGAGTATAACAAGGACAGGTGATTTGGTGGAGTGTGGCTGGTGTGCTGCCATTATAACCGAGGGAGCGTAGGGCAGGTTCGGTGTGAACCATTTACGTAAGGTTTCTGGGCTGCGAAACGGCTTTACCGTTCGCCCACAGCAGAGTATGCCCGTGAAACTGTTTTCGCCCGAAATAGTCGCTATGAGTGTCTTCAAAGCAGAGGTGCCGCACGGGGTTCACGCTACGGGTATCCGAGAAAGTCTCTGGTTTTGCGCACGATGTAAGATCTCTTTTGTTCGGTGCGAAAATCTCTGATTTAAAAATGTATTTTTGTAGTTACCAGCAGCTGGAACACGGCGGGCAAACCGGAAGTCTTTGACGGTTGAAGTATCACACGTCCGCAAAACCGATACAAATTGTTGGTTACGAAATCTCATCCCAAGTATAACTGCGCTGCCATTTCACGTCACTTCCCGTGATCAGGTCGAATTTTTCTTTCGAGCTTCCTCAAAAGATGTGTGTGTCTGTCGCGAACTATGTACTAACAATTCTTACGTTCATCAGTAATTAGCTTACCGCACCATTGCCTGTACCCTGCTCCCAGCTGCATGCTTTTTCCTTGTAGTTTCAAATGCGGAGAAATTAAGAGGCCACAAACCGGAGTTTTCAGTTCTCTATTGTGGGTAAGCAGATTCATTCAAGCAACGCAACGTTCTCACTGCAAGAAAAAAGCGGCATCAAAAAAAGAAAACTCAAACATGCTGGCTTACTACAAGGACCCGCAATTGCTTCTATGTGGACGCAGAAAGCGAAGAAAACAAAACACACTCCGTCGAGCCGATTCGAACCAGCGACCTATGGATGTCAGCAGGGTACCTCTACAGTCCACCGCTCTTACCAACTGAGCTATCGACGGGCATGGCGTATCCGCTCACGTTTTTTCCGTCCGTTCGTGGAGAGCGAAGAAACTGGAGCACAAGTCCTATATATAGCGACTTGCTGCGATAGGGGCTTTGAGGCAGCTGGCTGCGCTTTTTGCAGCTATTGTGATTTCTGGCAGACAATTGTTCTGGCTTTTGGGTTTCTCCTCCTACTTTCTATGTCGAACGCCGTTTGCTCAAGGACAGCCTGGGTGTAATTTATCTTCAATTATTTGTCATTCCTTCCTGTTCTTTTATTCCTTCTATGATAACTTCTTTCGACAGACGTTTGTAATGAGAATTATAGACTGTTCGACGAGGACTTCCTAAGATCCGTAAACATTGGAGCGGCACGACTTCTGAATTTGATTCACCTAATTTGAAACGTTCCGATAATGTAGGATGGGAGCATTACTACCATAACGGTGCAAAGCTCACCTATATCGGTCCACGCATGCAATGTGCAACGTCAGCCCGGATTTCTTGGTATATTTCTATCTTCTCTTTTTTCCTTATTTCTTACCTTTCTTATATTTATATTTATAATATATTATATATTTATATGTATAATATATAATATAAATATATAAATATACATTAAAATAAATACATAATGTAATATAATAAATTTATTTTATATTTTCATATCTTCCGTGTATTCTCAAGGTGGGCGTGTGGACCGTTGCACTTTACCACGTATCAAGCTCCTCTAAACTGCCACCGCTTAGAGAGCACTTGGCCTCCCCCCACTATTCCATATCTGCATTGCCTATAACAAGGCCCCTTTCCTCCCCTTTGTCCTCATCCCGATCACCTCAACAAATCAGTCTTGTATTCGTGCCAGCAACCACGATTCTGGATTATGATTAGTCGTGGGTTGCTGAATTAGCGTACTCTTGAGCTGGCAACTCTAAAACAAATTTAGGCACTCCAGATGAACACTTGTGATATACTGCTTCAGCCTTCTTTTCAGGTGGCCATTGCTACACATACACTTGTCAACCCAATGCTTTTCTTGTAGGCCCTAGGCCGTACGGACGTTTTGTTTAAATGGTCTTTTTTGATTAAATAGCGTCATTGTAAAAGGCCGCGGAGGCTTGTGCTGATAAATACGCCATGTGGTACCATGCATATCTACCGTGAGCACCGCCTCGTGTCACGCCTTACGAAAGGACGGAATTCCGGGGAAGTTGCTTATTGATACTAACTTCATCAAAATAGAGGTTATAAACAAGGAAACAGCGCAAAGACGACAGACCGGAAAGAGGGAGATAAGCATGGTGCTGGCCTTGTTTGCTCCCTGTTTCCCTATTTTAATATTATTACTGGGGCGGCGGACAAAGATGAGATGAACGATGCGAGGGGCGAGGCGATCTATTTAAATTATGTACACCCAAGAGCAAACGTTACGGACCGTGAAAGCATCAATTTGGGTTATGTCTACTGCCGTAAGGATAGCCGGGCAACTACGTGCGGTATTTTTCATTCCTTTAGTAACTATCTACACCTCGCATGCACACAGCAGTTTGTCAGGCTGCCTACCCGAAGAGAAATAACCCAAAATTGACATTTTCTGGTCGTTAACTTTGGTCTGCTCTACATAGCGGCCATGGCAGAGCGCGCGAAAGGTGCGTGCCGAGGCACTTTATCGTCGCCGTCATCGTTCTTAATCAAGGCGCTGTGAGGCATTGCCCGCCTGAGTTCCGTAACAGTATTGACGGTACAGGAAATGCGGGTTTTGGGGGTGACCCTGAGCTCAACTTAGGTTTTCTTATAACAGATTAGGCGCTGCTGAATGCTCTGACCGAGAAGCAGCTTCGAAGCTGCGACAGCAAGCCACTTGCACGAAAGTTTGTGATGATGCGTTCTGGGGGCCCTCGTTCATCGTCGTCATCTTGGCTGCGGTGTCTCACATTAAACGTTCATTCACATGCATATGGACACGCGAGAGTTCCACCCCCTCCCGAAGGAAGTATCGTCCGATGCTGAGGGGGAAGGACTGAAATTCCTTTGCAACACGTCACGTCCTCGCAAAGTATGGCTTCATGAGGACTATAAGGACGACCTCAGGTAGACGAGTACGGCGAATTGTAGAAATGGCGTCGGTCGGAGTAACTGCGTGCGTGACGTCCGCTTAAGCTTTGGTAGTACCCTAAGGGCCCGAATTAGTGCTTCATAAGCTCCTCGCATAGCCTTCGCCGTTGGATGTGGGGCTCCAAACCACACGTTGTCACCCGGCTGGAAGCGGCGTGCGCGCGTCGAGCATTGTAATCAGCACCACTATGCAGCTGTTGTTGTCTGATTCGATGTGTTGCGAGTGAGGCACCTCTTTTGCTCGCTGGGCAAACCAGGGAGAGAAGAGAGAGAAAGCCTTATTAGAAGAGAAAGCCGAGAGTTTTGCCGGAATCGTACCACCGACATGCTACTCGGCGGGGAATGGTTAGGGGAGGGTAGAAAAGGCCCTATAGATACAGGGCAGAAGAAAGAGAAGAGAAGAAGTAAAAAAAAGAAAAAGAAACGGCATCATGTAGTTTGTGTGATCAGTTCGACGAACGTCATGTTCTCAGTAGTTTAAATCAGTTCAGTGACGCCGATCTCGTCCAGGTATTCAAACAACGCCTTTAGTGCTTTGCGTTGTGCTGAAGGAGTGTGCCAGGGGCCAAGGAGCACTTGTAGGCTGATTGGTCCTGGGCGTAGGTGTTCGATCTTCTGCTCCAAACGGCACCTTGCGAGTATGTAAGCGGGGCACTCTAACAGTACGTGTTTCACGGTTTCTGGCGACCCGCAGTTATCGCAGTAAGGATTCGAGGTGGCGCCAAGTCGAAACAGGTAAGTTTTTGTAAGCGCTGCATTGAGTCGTAATCGGTGATACAAAGTTTCTAGTCGGCGCGGAAGTCGCTCTGGCAGCTTAATCCTCAGCTCGGGGTCTATGTATTGCAAGAACGGATAGTGGTGCTCTGGAAAGGAGACCAGAGGACGGTCCGCTCATTTAAACAAGTGCCTTTCGTCATAGCTGAGGCATATGTTTGGTGAAGAAGACCTTCCTCATATTATGATTTGAAGGCCCCTGCGTGCAGTCGTGCATCACCGTAGTGATAGAGCATGGCATCTAACATTGTGGTTGCCTCGCGGCCGCACACAAGAGCGAATGACGTCATGCGCGTGGTTTCTTGCTTGGCTCTGTTCTAGGCAAATGCCACGTATGGAAGAACTTCGTTCCAAGTCTTGTGTTGCTCATTGAGGTATTCAGCATATCGGCACGTGTTTTCTTTAAAAGTTCGGTCAGTCCGTTTTCCTGCGGATAGTAAGCTGCCGATTTCGGTGGAAAGTACAAGTGATGTCAGCATAACGCAGCGCACCAAATCTTGCGTTGAATGCGGTTCCGCCATCTGTAATCACAATTTCTGAAATTCCCATAGCGAAAACAATGTTTTCAATGAAACAGTGGGCCTTGACGAGAGCTGTGCAATGCTGGAGAGCTTTCGTTCCGGCGTATCGACCAGAGCTGCCGATGTCGCCGCCTGGCACAAGCCAACCGCCACAACTGCCCCCTGAGCCACATAAAACTCAATAAAAATGTTTTCCTCTCTCTCTCTCGGGTAAGACAGTTGGTCGCGACAAGTATCCGCTTGTTGCCGGCGTGAAAAGTAGGGAAAGGGCCCAAGAAGACCATGCCGATTTGCTGAAACGGCGTTTCCGTATTTGGAGAGCTTGAAATAAACAGGCTGGGAACCCAGGCGGTGCTTTACGTCGCTGACAGTCACGGCAGGAACGGATGTATTGCTTTACACTGGAAGGAAGTTTGGGCCAGTAGTAGTTCTGTTTCATCCGGAACATCGTACGCGCATAACCGAGGGTAGCCAGCGGTTGGGTCGAAACTCTCACGTGTGAACATGTATGTGAATGAAACATTTAATGTGAGACACCGAAGCCAAGTCTATGGCAACAGAATGGAGTGCCACCCGGAAGGCAGCATCATCACAAACTCTCGTACAAGTGCCTCGCTCTCGTAGCTCAGCGCTCGTCGGTCAGACGTTCTTCACCGACACTTCGTTATTGGTGAGCCTGCGTAAAGCTTAAGGTCACCCCAAAAACTGTATTTGCTGTCCGCGTCACTGGTGGAGGCGCTGGGTACGAACTACCCGCTATTCCAGGACTCCTCTTAGAAGCCGTGTACGGTCCTGCCCTTATTGAAACCTGGTTCGTAGGAGGCAACCGCCGCCAACTCGGCCTGTCTCCTGAGTCGGACTACTTCACTGCGACCCGCCAAGGTGCCAAGCACAAGGAATGGCGCAGACTGTTGTCTCTCAGGTGACGGTTTCAGCAACAGCGCACGTCCTTCCACGTTCCCTAGGGGAGTCTTTGAGGATGCCGAAGACTGACTGGACCAATTTGATCACGACGCATCATTGAACCAGTAATATTCTGGACAAACACTGAGAAATGTTTACTTTGTGACGACAGTGCGAGGACGTGGTTTCGTAATCGCGAGGCCAGCCTGACGTCGAGGGTGGACTTTCGCCTCCAGCTGCAAGAGGTGTTCGCCAGCACCGATCGTCTTGACCGCGCTCAGCGCCTTTTGGAGTCTCGCATCCAAAATCCGAAAGAGATGGTCGCGATGTTTGCCGAAGATAAGACACCCTGTTCCGGAGAGAACCAACACCAAAGTGCACACAGCCGAATAAATTGCGCCATTTAATGCATGGTGTCAAAAAACAACTGTTCGCTGGCCTCGTACGAAATCCATTTCATACAGTGAGATTTCTTTTGGAGGCCATAACCACCGAGCAAGCCACTTGCACGAGAGCTTAAGCTGCGTTCCCGGTTCCCGGTTGCACTTACTCTTCGTCGTCGTCTTTGCTGCGGTGACTGCCATTATAAGTTCATTCATATGAATGTTGATACGTGGAAATATGTTACAACAAGAGAAAGTTTATATACATTTCCTTGAAAATATTAGCTGCTGCGAAAGTTTCAGGTCCATGTTGGGTTAAGAATGGTACTTTATGTACAAATGGGTGGCTCCTGTGTCCTATGTATGGGTGAGATGGAGATTTGCCGCATGTGTCTAACTGCACCCGCCTCCAGGGCTCCACTGTCGCTGCCTCAGCGGGCACTGGCGAGCAGCCGTGCCTAGCGAGCGATACCGTGCACTTATTGTAGAGCGAAAGGGATGGCCTAGGTTAATACCACGTCCCCCTTGTAGGGATTCGGCAAAAAAGCGCACTGGCTAATTAATTTCTGGATGAACTTGGGAGATCACCGGGATATTAGAAAACAAACTTCCTGAGGCCTTGACGAACCTTCCAACCTTTAGCGTGTAGTGTGCAGGGGATTGCCGAGAATGGGCAAATACGGCGTTCACCGTACCGCCCGCGCCGCTGCTACGGCTCTCTCGCTTCCTTGCGGGCTTAATTCACTCTTAAGGTATATTTACATATTTAATGCACTCCAAGGCTTTTGAAGACATATTTGAATTGCCATTTTTACCGAATTTTGATGGTTTTCTTGCAGCAATATAGTACTTTTGCCCTGGTAGAATCTCTGGAGGAGGCGAATACCAGCCTGTAAGCCTGTTTCTCCCTCAAAAAAATGCATTTGGTGAAAATAAGTGGAGTTTGTTTCACCGAACTTAGACTTTTGTGGTCTTACAGACCGCATGTAAAAATCAGGATGGATGGCGAAAGATAAGAAAAAGGCCGAATGTTGGTTCCAGTCATGTTTGCCTGGCTATCCTTCGTGTTGGCAAATTATCATCCCATATCAAACGCTTAGGTAAGACCCAACGCCACCAGCCACTCCACACAACACCAGAATTTTTGTTATGCTGATAAGCAATTCGAGCCACCGATACGACTAGGGTCAAATCTTAGAGCGCTCCCTAAATGAGGAAGCATTCCTCAAGAGAGGCCCGACTACCTTTTTTAAATTTTGGAGGAAAAATTTCTAAAACCTGAACACCTTAAGATGTTTTATATGATCCAAACAGAAGCCCCTGAATGATTAATTACATTTTTTCTTAAAAGTGTTTCCTTAAACATTTACGGAGGGAAGCCGGGTAGGCTTACGAATCGTCTTTCCAAATAACGAGCGTTCTTAACTTCGGCCTACGCTTCGCTAGAGAAGCTGTGGCAGAAAGAAACCGCTTATGGACCCTTTCGGAGCACCGTGACGATTTTTTAGCGCACACTACACTACGCTACCTCGGGTAGTCTTCGCGGGGTGGATAATTTTTCCCTTGAGAGCTAGAGGTTAAACCACAACCCCTTCAGCAAGCGCCCGGTACGGAGCAGCAGCCCGATAACGGTTTGAGATACGCGGCAGGGGAGAGATAGGCGAAGAGGGAAACGAGACGTGCGCGGGACCCGTGCGCGGGACGTGGAGGAGGAACGCGAGCAGGCGGAAGCTAAGAGCGCACCACACCTCCTTCTTCCCTCTCTTTCTGTCTTCCTATCCTTTGAAACCCCCCTTTCTCTTCCCTGGACTGGGATGTATGAGGGTAAACTCCCCGTTGAGTTCAACAATCACCCCATTTTTTTTTCTCTTCCCTGCTTTCTTAATAAATCCCCACCACCACAACCAGGAAGGAAGGTCATGAGGCCACGTGAAGCGCACAACCGTGTGGGATGGAGTAGGACGAACATCCAACTGTGGTCCCTTGTACAGCGACGAGGCTTAAACAACGCCGTGAGGAGAACAAGAAAAACGCCACTGTTGCGAGAAGCTTAGATACCTTGAAGTCTTACGCATTCGTGTGAGCTTCCTTCATTTTTCTATTCTCAATCGCCCCACACATGACATTCAGGCTGCCACAACGACTACCTCGCCGACTGGAAACGTTTCATGGACTGCGACTCAATGCGGTGTTCACTAATGCCGGCTTCCATCGCATAGGCCAGACTCCAAGCCCATACTGCGACGACTCTGGCTCCCCCGCAACAGTCGAGGATGTCCTACTAAAGTGCTCCGCTTAGCCACACGCAAGACGCTGCCTACAGCAAACCATGTAATGTCTCTAACCTTGTCCAATTACGCTACGCCTGATACTTGGGCGATGGCATTCTCCCTGCTCTGAACGGAACGTCTTGCATGCATTCTTTGACTGCCTGGAAGATATTGGTGTCACTGAGACATTCTGGCCCCTTATTGCGTGCAATCCACGCTATATCCAATGTTACCATACATGATACCATCTCTATTTGTCTCCTTTCCTCTACAACTCTTCTTTTTACTAATCTACTATCTTTTCCCCATTTCCTTCCTACGGAGTAGCGTGTCGACGAACGTATGTTGAGAATTCTCTCTGAGATTGTCAAAGAAATGGCGCTCGCTCCAGCGCTAGAAAGCTCAGAGCCGCGGCGAAAAATGTTTTGCCAACGTTGCCGCTCTCCACCACGCGTCGCCCCACGATGAACTGGTCACATGATTGAAGCGTTTTGTGCACGGGTTCTGTATCGGTTTAAAATGTCTTTTTCAAATGCCGCCGGCAGGAATTACCACCGTCGCAAAATAAGACCCGGCACCAGCGGGGCCACATCTGATACGGCGCTTTTTGGATAAACAGTGCGCGGTGCATCAAAGAGAACGAGCACACGATCCTCCCCATGCGGCTGCGAGTTCGCCGCCGATAAAAAGTCACGTGCCGCCGATAGCAACTGCAGCGTACACCGCGAAAGGGCAAAGCCAGGCCGCCGCACACAAGCGGCCAGATTTTTCGTTCGCTTTTCCAGCCTTGAGCGGAGTGCGGGATTCATGGTGCCAACAAAGCTTGCCCGTAGCAGACGACAGTCCGAGCAGCGCAATAGCGGAAGTACGTCACCTCTGACGAGCGCAGCATCATGGGAGGGAAGGCTCGCGCGTCGTCAACAGCGGAGAGTAAGTTGAAAGGAGGAGGAAACGCGGCGCAACGATAATGCGCGGTCTTTGATTTACGATTGCTCAGCTAATACTCATCGTTTTAACAAAATTCTTGCGGGAGGAGATTGCTAATACATTGCTTTATTTGGTTACATTTACATCCATGCATCGGCAGAAGGTATTTCAGGACCCTTTTAAAGATCTCCAGGTGGTCAAAATTTATCCGGAGCCCTCCACTACGGCGAGCCACATCACCTGCGTTCCGTCGGCGCGTTAAACCCTACAATGAATCAATCGTTTCCCACTTAGGCGCTTGCGCGAATGCTTTGTGAACTTGGAGGAATCAATTCGTTGAAACCAGTGCTATCCTGTTTGTACAAATGGATCGTGTGTATGTTTACTCGTGTTAAAATTTTTATTACTTTCAACATGTTTTTTTATTGTTACATTGTAAGTGTTTGGTTCAACTGCAGTGTCAGCGTTAATTGCTGTGTACCATGATGTATCATTGTCTATCGTCGCCCACCTGCCTTGTAATGGCCTCTGGCTAGCGGTCAAGCTGCGTAACGCAGCTTTTATCCCTGGAAGCTTTTCCAGTTTGTTTCTGGAATAAAGATTGATTGATTGATTGATTGATTGATTGATTGATTGATTGATTGATTGATTGATTGATTGATTGATTGATTGATTGATTGATTGATTGATTGATTGATTGTGTTTTGTCTGCGAAGCCCTCTTGAATAACATGTGGGAATGGGGGGGCTAGACTCGCCAGGGAGCTTTCTGCACCCCTGGACGGTCCGTTGCGATCCGTTGAGAAGTTACTACGAAAGGTTACCTCTGTTATTACAGATTATTAAAGGTCACTAGGAAATGTAGTGCTCTGGACCAATCTGGCTGATCCTCCATGCAGCATGCTTCTTTAGGAGATGAGTAAGAAGAGGAATAGAAAATACAAGAAATATGTGGCCACCCAGATGAATAATAAAGAAAAATGAAAAAAGAAAGGTTTTTATATCCGCGTGCATTCGAGTGTCGGGGATGACGACGGCCCGAAAACTCATGGAAATTGCATGATACAGCTTCACCATTTACGTGAGCGCCAAGAACAAATGAAAGGTTAAAAGAATGCACTAATTGCTACCGCGAGAAGACGAGTTTCTGGGGAAATCAAATGGAAGGTTAAAAGAATGCGTCGACTGCTACCGGATACTTTCGCGAGAAGGCGAGTTCCAGCTGAGGGCGTGTGGCGGCCCGATCTTTATCGTACCCGTTATTGTTCGCTTACACGTTCTCAGCGACCCAGTTTCTCTGGAAAGCAGGTCCGCATCGAGCGTCATTCCTACTTTCTTCGCTGCCACCACCGACCCGTCCGGATAGCCGTGATCGTATAGTGGTTAGTACCTTGCGTTGTGGCCGCAATAACCCAGGTTCGAATCCTGGTCACGGCACGTTTTTTTTTTTTTTTGAATCCAAGTTGAACTACTTCGGGCAACCTAAACCCGAACAATTTTATGTCACCGCCGAGAGGGGGCCCTGCCAATATTGCCCCATGTGCTTTCTCTCGCTGTCAGATCCTTCTAACGCTGCGCTTTTTCCCCACTTTGCCGAATTATCATGACCCCTACACCAGGATTTCTATTTCAAAAAACGAAGAAATGAAATATTTTAAATCTTGGTTTTAGTTTTTACCTTGCCGTAAATATAAGAAAACCCAACCCTTGGGGGGTACTAACACCACTGTCTAAACATGTTGGTTAGTTTTAACATTTTTAACATTAACAGAATTGTGCTTATTATCACAACGACATGTATATTCACGAAATTCGCCTGTCGAATACAACATCGCACGTTCCTCCTGAAAATTTTCGTTTTTGCAACGTAAACATCTCAACTAGATCGACACGTTTTCAACGCCATAATTTTAACCAATAAGCCAATTCACCCCAAAAAATTCACGGATCTCCACGAAGTGAATTATGACGAGTGGGCGAAGCACTGGGGATCATTCGTACCGTAAATCACCCGTTGAATTGCCACTCGCAATAAAAACCTTCTCTTTCTTAATCACCTCTCATGCTGTGCCTCTCCAGTCTCGCTCCTCCCAACATTGACACACTAGCAGTTAGCTCAAGTCAATTTAAATTTACCGCGTTTCACTACTGCACGCCGAATGCCTCGATGCCAGAGCTGCCGTACGGCGGAGACGCGATATCGATGCACCCTACTTACTCCGAGTGCGTTCCAAGAACAACGTGAAAACTATCTAGAGGAACATTTCGTTACTGTTCCCGTTGATTTTTCAATGCCGCTAGGGAAATAGCGGGCGACCACTTTTGTATTTTCTGGATGTATCTTTCATTAAGTTAACCATCCATGTATTTCAATAAAAAAAAAACACGGCGAATATCACCAACGTATTGATGTTTCGCCCCACATAAGTATACTGTTTTGCTTTGGCTCATCAATGTTGACAAATTGCCACCGGGCTAAGCCGTTTAGATTTGGCTGTGGGTATGTAAACGTATTGTGTAGCATCTGTTTCACTTTGGCCAAGCGGCTGAATCTAGTACAGACACACCGACAGACCATACTAAAACAATATGTAATATTAAGGTAGAAAATTGGGCGAGTTGGATAGCATTCATGGTGGTCAGCGCGAACGGAAACAACACACAGAGAAGAGAATAGACGACACAGGCGCTGTTCTTAAGAGCCCGTTGAACGAGTAATGAACTGTAACAAGGTAGGAAATTGGGCGAGTTGGATAGCACATTCATGGTGGTCAGCGCAAACGGAAACAACACACAGAGAAGGTTGTCGACTGCTTGCGTTTGTCAACAACCTAAGTTTTTACTCTACCTATGTGGTACCCTGCGTGGTACAGAAGGTTACAACTTTATATCGGCCGGCGGCAGCCATTTCTGGATTGTTGTTTTTTAGTGTGTTTCCCTTTTGTAATGTGTGTTTGTTACCTGACGCATAGCTCCATCGACGCATCTTATGTATCTGAGCCGATGGACAAATAAACCTTTTTAGAGACAAACAAATTCTCTTTTCGACCGACCGACCGACCAACAGACAGACAGACAGACAGACAGACCAAAATTTTCGCGTCCAAGTAGCAAAAAAAAAGACTCTATCGTCTTTAAAAATACCGCGCAGGCTTGGCGGCTTAGTAAGGAGTCACAACTCCCTCTAAGTAGCACAGCAAGAGAAGAAAACAAAAAAATACGTCCGTCGAGCCGGATTCGAACCAGCGACCTATGGATGTCAGCAGGTCACCTCTACAGTCCACCGCTCTACCAACTGAGCTATCGACGGGCATGGCGATGGCCCTTACGTATTCCCGTCCGTTTGCCGAGAGCGAGAAAACTGGAACACTAGTCGTATAGTGACCTTGCAGAAACAGGGTCTTGGAGCAACTAGTATTGTGACCTGTGCAGAAACAGTTTCTTCGGGCCATTGGCTGCAATTTTTTCCGGTGCTGTGAATCGTGGCAGGCGATTGTTTTGACTTCACTTTGTTTTTGGGCCTCGCGCGTTTGTGTGTTCCAACATCGTGTGTATTACGAACAGCCTGGCTAATTTTCTGTTACATTCATTCTCATTTTTCTGGTGCTTTTTATATCCTTGTTCTTTTTTTTTGAAAGCCGTTATTGTATTGAAAATTATAGCCTGATTGGCGTTATTTTCCTGGGAATAGTGCCTCGCAAGCAGTAAGATTACCCTCGAATGAAAAGTGCCTTAAGGCAAAAGTTCTTACTTTAATAACACGAAAGAATGAATAACCATAAATGTGCAAAGCTCGCTTCCTTAGGCTCACTGCAGGCGCTGGGCATAGTATTGTGGGATACAATGGTACGATATTTCGTATCTCCGAATTTTTTCCAAAGTGGGTGGTGTGGACTGGTGTGCCCTTTAAACTAGCAGCATTTAGGCAACACTGCGCCTCCTGCCCCTACTTCATGCGGACCCCTAAATTAGCGCTTTACATTAGAACTACAACCGTAAAGGAAAGACTGGGAACGGCTTCCCTGAAGACCGGCCACCCCGCATCGACTTGCTCTACCGGCCGGGACACTCCGACATCCTCTACCCCTGATCCTGGTCCGGCGACGGCACCAATTTGTTGAAAAAGGAGCGGTTGAAGTACAGAGAGGGCCAGTTTATTGCGTCCTCAGTGGCAACAATCGTTCGAAAAGCACTAGTGATGATGGCACTCGCCCCCGGTCCCGCGCATCCGATCCGTTCCTGAAGCTCCGCCATCGTCTTCTTTTCCTAGTCGCTCTAAATTTACAAGAGATGTATTCATCCCCGCCATCCTTCTTACTTTCGCGCTTCAATAGTATTTTTGTATGTATGATCTACGCATTGCGTAATTTAATTCAATTGTGTTTATTTCTGATTGCCCTGTACTGCATGGAATACCGCGTGGATCACGAGTCTCTATCAGGCGGTAGCCTTCAGCTCTTGCTTCACTTTCCAGTGATCAAAAAAATTGAAAAAAAAATTGAATTGAATTTAACTTCCCAAGTCAGCATATCAGCCCTAGATGCACCCCAGACACAAGGAGGCCGGACTGTGTTTTGTGGTGGTTTCCAGAATTAGCGGAAACTGGAGCTAGCAAGAGGGGAAAATATAGAAACTTCTGAGCGAGATTACTCAGTGGAGTTCGCTATCTTTCCAGGCGGTGATGTCCGCCGATACAACTCTAGCTACGTTTATCCTGCAAACGTGCACTGCCTTCTAATCAAATGCTTTTTATGGTTAAAAAACTATGAGTTCTTTAATAAATGTCCTATATGGCCCATGCATACCTATATGGTGGGCATCGTATGACGCGTTACTCACAGACGTACGCATTGGCGGACTACAAATTTTCTTTTGTGCGGGGAGGGGGGCTGGTGCTAGCAGCAGGGGTCTAAAAGTTCCTTAGCATTAAAATTTATATTGATAACAAGAAACGACCGAGACGCCGTCGACGTAAAAAACGCCGCAAATAAGTCCCAAATCATCTCAAGGCAAGGTATAGGTTCGACTTGTTCTACATTTTTCCGTGTGAGTGTCGCCTTCAGTCTAGCTCTCTCTTTGTGACTGTCTAGGAAGTGATGACGTATTTTAAATACATCGCGGGAACGATTAAACCCCTGACTACCAAACAATGCTGCCGCTTTTTTTTCATACTTTTTGCGTTTATTGCATGACCTACTTACGCAGTAACGTTTTTGACCGCAAGTCTTCTTTTCTCCTACGTCGAGTGCGCGTCCATAAAATGGCGCTTACATTTAACTTGCGAAATGCATCCAGGTACCTTAAAGTCGCGGGTTCGATTCCCGGCCGCGGCGGCCGCTTTTCTGATGGCAGGCGAAAAGCAAAAACGCCCGTGTGTACGAGATTTCGGCGCACATTAGAGATCCCCAGGTGGTCAAAATTAATCCGGAGCCCTCCACTACGGCGCGCCTCATCGTCTACGTTGCGTCCGCGCATTAAACCGTATACAATCAATCAATCAATCAATCAATCAGCATCCAGGTACCTTAACTTTATATCAATAAAGAGGCCAGTATCAATACACAGTACTGACTCCAACAACCACGTGGCTCATGTGGACGATAATTTACAAGGGTTGATCCCAACCCAGCCTTTTTCTCCAGCGGGACACGCACCGGCACACGAACAGAACTAAAACATTTACGCAGTATGTTGGAAAGGAAAGTAAGAAAAAACAACTCCGTCGAGCCGGATTCGAACCAGCGACCTATGGATGTCCGTGTGAGACCTCTACAGTCCACCGCTCTACCAACTGAGCTATCGACGGCCACAGGACACCGGTGACACTGGCGCTGATTGCATAAACGCAGGCCCTCGCGGTTTTTTTTTCGGCACATACAAATACAGAGCGAAGGTAGCGTTCCAAGCAAACACAGTATCGCTTCGAGGTAGAAGGATAACGAGTTCTGCCGCTACGGCAAAATGTAAAACCGGCCGGCGCTGCCGCCGCCGGCGGCGCGGTCATTTTCATGCAGATGGCGTTGCCGTTTGTCCTTTCGCGAATTAATCGCTGTGTGCTGAGAACTGTGTGTCTGTTCGTTTTTCTTCTCCTTTTATTCGCTTCTCTTCCTTTTGACTCTGTTGGGCATTAAAGTCTTCTTTTCCTACGCTACCCACAGGAACACTCTGTTAGTACGTGGATGTTTCCTATTTCATTTCATTTATTTTAGCCTCAAGGCCACAGGCGTTACAGAAGAAAGTAGGTTACAAACACAAAAAAAGAAGGCACAGGAATCATGAAGACAGAACAATAATGGAACAGCCAACAGGGAAATATACAACAAGGTAGATTTGTATAACAGCTCTATGTGGTTCCTAAATTAACATTGTTAGCTAAAGGTATGCGAAACTGTTGATGGTTTTCAATAGCGGCAATTGGTTTGGGAATGTGGTTCCAGTCATATTCTGTGCGAGGAATGAAAGACTGAGAACAAGATTTTGTGCGACAGGCCATGATTGGAACTTTAGGACGGTGATCAATGCGTGCAGAAACATATGAAGCCGCAGAAGCCAAGATGGAATGCAAGTAGGGATTGTTAAAGTATATTCTATGAAATAAACAAAGACGAAAATACTGACGACGATGGGCGAGCTGAGGCAAATGCAAAGTATTTTTTTATGTATGTTACAATGAATGCTCTACTGTAATTGCCTGTAATAAACCCTGTAATAGATGGTTCTAGCACTTGTGTTGTGCTGCGCTTCTTTTCGTACTACTATACCAGTGCCGCCGCGCCTTTGCGAGTGTGGACTACGACGCCCAGCGCGAGGCCGTGTGTTCGAGCGCCAGCGGCCGACAGCACGTAGGCTGGGTGCGAGTAGGTAAAGCGCCGGGTGGCCGTACGTGACTTCAGGCCGCGTTTTGTAATTCTCTCTCGTCATGCTTCACTTGCTGCTCTGTGTTTAAGGCGGCAATGGTCTTTCAAGCTTTTTCAACAGCTTTTATTCCTGGTCTTCCTGCAACATAGCTGTGAAATGAACTCAATTCAATTCAATTCAGCCTTATACAATAACGAACGTCTTTTTTCATTACTGGGGGTTGGTCTTCTTTTGAGACATCCTCTATGGACAATGATCCATAAAGAGCTGCCACTACATTCCTATGGAATACGGTCTTCGTCTGCAGAAAATGAGGAAGGTTTACGCTTTCATGGGGTGGTATGCGTTGGCCCGTATACGGTATTCGGAGCTCGGTATAAACGAGGCCTCGCATCAGTGCCTCCTAGAAAGCGTATCCAAATTTCTTGAAGTGCAGAAACGAATATGGACGACCTATGTTGCTTTAAAAACTTAAAATATACTGTGGCCAGCTGCATCAGGCAGGCTAAACGTGCTTAACTTTTCACGATGTTCAACGCTGAAGTAATAAAAAAAAAACAATATTTTATGGAAAAGACAATGTATGGGCTGACAGCAGAAACATGCGCAGGGTACCGAACAAATATTTACAGTACACACATCGGTAGCGCAGCTCGCTAACGGATCTAACGCTTTTTTTGTATCTCCTTGATTCCAGCTCTCACAATGCCGGTTTTTGGATTATGCTACATTCAGACGCGACGCAATTGCCATATCTTGAGTATGACGTAAAAAAATGTCGTGTCACGCAGTTCGGTTGGCTGTACAGATATTGCGACAGTTGCGGCAACAGTGTGAACCTGGCCTTAGGCCGCATTCAGACTACAGTCACATCCGCCGTAGTGGCGTATTTATCGCAATCTGCGCAACTGCTGGAACTTCCGTATACGCAGCTAGCAACCGACCGTGTTCACACTGAGCCCTTCGGTAAGATACGAATTTTACGATCAGCCAATCACCGCTCTGGGGCAACTGCGTTTCGCATTTTTCATCATGGCTCCGATCAGCAAGCGGCTGCTAGCGCGTGTCGAGGCTGTTAGGGGTTCAAAATCAGGTTATCGTCGTCTACGCACCAACCGACGCAACGCAGGCATCGTAGAACAATGTGGCTTCATCAAATCTTCCTCGAGAGAGCCGTTGACGGAGATTTCCTTAATCTTTTTGGGAAGCTGAGGACTGGCGTTGCTCTACAACGTTGCATCGGCGGATGCCTGTGGGTGAAGTCACCGGATGAAAAATCATCTGGGGAGGCCGGAAGCTGGTGACCGGAAAGTGAAAACCGAAGCTGCACTGCCCATTGGCTCCGCCGTAACCGTAGCAACTGTGTTTTTCGTAAAAGTAGCGGACCCTCCAACATTTACGCCCTGCTGGCAGCAAACGTTGCGTACTTCACTTTCAATGCAGCGATAGTCTGAACAAACTCATTGTGTTTTTTTTTTTGCGTTCGAGCTCACGATTTGTACGAACACTGCGTACCTTGCGCACGTAGCCTGAACTGGGCCTTACTTGCCACCCAGTGACTGTAATAGCGTGGTCGTATCCCCACCCCATGTCGACGATATCTTCCGAATGTTCTCATCTTTTAATAACAGCAAAGGATGTGACGCAGATTACATTCCAATTTGACCAGTTAAGTACACATTGAATGATTAGCTGCCCTGTCCTTCAGCACGGGTGAACATCGCTTTCGAAAAAGGCGTTTTCCCAACCCGCAAGAAGCTGGCTAAATTGAGCGTTATATTTAAAGGTGGCGGTAGAGAAGAACTAGCTAACTATTGACAATATCAATCCTTTCCGTGTTGTCAAAAGGCTTGGAAAACTAATCAGTGAAAGAATGTCTGCTTTTTGTGAGAAACACAGTATAGTAACTAATTCACAGTTTCGATTTTGAAAATATCTTTCAACCAAATCTGCGCTTCTAATACAGCAAGAAATAATTCTACAGGCAATTGAGAACAAGCTGCTAACATTGGGAGTTTTCGTAACTTTTTAGAAGGTGTTAAATCGAATTAAGCAAGCTATTTTATTTAAAAATCTCTGGAATTCAGGTTTTAGAGATTTATGTCTCACTTTGCTAGAAACGCTACCTTCAATTCCGATGCCAGGCGTTTGTAATATCTTATTAAAAGGCCATTAAAGGAGGTGTGCCCCACGGGAGCGTCGTCGGGCATTTATCATTCTTACTTTATATTAACGACGTTGTTACTGGGGACGGCTCTTTCATACTTGTTATTTATGCAGACGGCACCACTTTACTTTCCTCTGCTGACGATAAAACGAAATTACTACGCGATGCAAACAGTGTGGCAATAAAACTGATTGATTGATTAATTGCAGGGTTTAACGCGCCGACGCAACGCAGGCGATGAGGCGCGCCGTAGAGGAGGGCTCAGGATTAATTTTGACCATGTGAGGGTCTTTAACGCGCACCGAAATCTCTGCTTTTTGCCTCCATCAGAAAAGCGGCCGCCGCGGCCGGGAATCGAACCGGCGTCCTCGTGCTCAGCAGCACAATGCTTTTTCCACTGAGCCACCGCGGCGGGTGTCAATAAAACTAGGTATTTGGAGCACAGTTAATTTATTAATGATAAACACTTCTAAAACAAAGGCAGTGCTTTTTAGACCAGCAAATCCTAACGCAAGTATTGGCAACAGTCTGTGCATTGGTGTTTCGAGCCCTCCAAATTGTCCCGTGTCTAGACCTCTAAATTGTCCCTTGGCGTTGTTTTTGAGCAACACTTAACACGGAACAAACACGCTGGAAAGGTTTCGAGCAAACTTGCCGCGTAGTTGGAATCCTCAGAAGGTTACGGTTTTTCCTACCCCAGAAAATAAAACTGGTCATTTACCGTTCCCATTTTTTCTCTCAGCTTAATTACTGCCTATTAGCTTGGTGACGTACGACGGAAACCAATATTGCTACACTACATTTATTACAAAAGAAAGCCGGGCGAGCCATCTCTAACTCTTCTTATGATGCTCACACCGAACCGGTTTTTGGAAGTCTTGGTGTTCGTCCCGCTCAAGTACTGCATGATGAAAAACCTATTAGGAGCTACGACACTGAAATAAACACCAATTCTAATTTTACTAGAAAACTGCGGAACCTGACTCCATTCATAACACTCGTCCTACGGAAGCATGGTTTGTACCCTACCCACGTACCAATTACGGAAACCAATCATTGGGTTACACTTTACCATTTCTGTTAAATCCACTTATACAAGGAATTATGATGTGTTTGTAGTAGTGTTGTTTAAGGTGCGGAGCGTCTCATGCTCGGTACTGCGTCCCTCCCTCCCTTGTCGTTCTTGTCCGCGGTCCACACACCCACTGCGCATGCCTGGCCAGGCACCGCTGATGATGATTGTGACAGGATGCCCCTAGGAATTGGCTAACCAACGAATCCATCACGAGATATCTTCGCGTTCAACCACCGTCGTCCTCTTCCCCTAGGGGAACCGCTGAAGAAGAAGAAGAAGGAGAAGACAAAGGTGCGAAGAGGAGGGCGTGTACGTTGCTCTCAGCCAGTGCACCAACGTCAACAACACTCACCAACGCTTCGGAGACTACCGATTCTACCACAGAGACGACAACATCGACAAGAACATGATGGACGAGTTTCGACGCCTCGAGAACCACCGCCTACTCACCGTCACACAACAGTACTTGCGTGCCTTTGCCACCGGTGTGGACCCGGATGCGGAATTCCCTCTGGCACTACTAAACACCAGATCACTCAACATAAAAAGGCAACACAATGGAACCACACTGAACCGCCATGATGCTTCGCATCGTCATCAGGGTTCCCCATGGGGAGATGGTGTAATGTTTGTCATGCCTACGGGAAATATGATGTTTCAACCGAAGTATTGCATAAATGCGCCAGGACAGAACACAGGAGAGGAGCTATGGCTACAACGGGTTTACTCGGCGGCAGTACTTTTCTCTAAGGACATAACATTATTTATTATTTCCAATTCAGTATTAGACATTGAAACGACAAGCGAAAAGTTTCAGACGGGATGTATTTCCTACATTCGAAGCATGGCTGGTAGGTAAACGGCGCTGCGCCCGCATCCAGTCAATCATTGTTGAATTTTTCGGCTAGGCACTCACGACTATAATCTACGTTGCCTATTAAGGTTGTCCGGGACAGAATTCTTTGCGGTACCAACTAAATTTCTTATTGTATTCCATATTTTACTGGGATGCTTAGAAATAGACTCAAACTTCCTTTTGAAATATCAGCTTTTTCTTGGTCCGACTTTAATTTATTTTGGGGGGCGCTTGTCGCCACTGAAAACATTGAAGTCCCGAGTTAAAAAAAAATGCCGTACAATTTGTCTCCAGCTTCCCTTCTTTTAAATAAATCTCAGGTGTCCTAGGGTTTTCACGATTCTTTTTATATCATGTTCTTTGTTTTCAAAGCCATTAGTATTTTGTAAATTAAAGACTAACCGCCGATAATTTTTTGCGATTCGTAAAGCTCAAATGCAACCGCGGCCGAAACTTACCCGAAAAAAAATGCCCTGGCAATAAGACTGTAATCAAACCTTCGTGATGCTTTACAGTTAGGGTACTGATCGCCGGAGTTCTCCACCGTATAGCATTTGCTGTGCACTCTCCGTGAGCCCACAATCTCATATTAGGTTGAGACTTCCTCTCTTATACGCATCCTGTAATCTCTTGTCGTTAACTGGCCATCGACATCTCAGATATAGAAGGCATATTGTTCCATCGGACAACGACGTCATTGATTTTGGGCTGCGGATTGTGTTATACCACCTCGTCAAGAGCTCATCTTGTCGATTTCTGCTGGAGCGATTACTGAGGAAGATATCTTTGCTGTACCCTTTTTTCATCTGCTTTGGCAAGGTAATACAGTCGCTGTAGGTTTTCTCTGATTTTAGCTAGGGGCGGCCCTTATTACCGTACAAAACACCGAAGATAAGTTTGGTACTGCAAGAGTACGTTCATGCCGAAATATTTGAGTGGAAGAGCAATGAACGAAAGGCGAGCACAATAAGGAACAAACACAAAGGCCTTAGCAGACAGTGAATATTTCGCTAAAGAACAAACCGCAACGCCAGGTGCATGCAAAAGGCAGCGCCGCCGCGGGCGGCAGCGCCTGCCCGGTTTTACATTTCCGCGTAGCGGCAGAATTCCTTAACCTTTCACATCGAGGAAATGCCGTTTTTTTTTTTTTTTTGCAACGTTACTTTCGCTCTAGATTTGCCTCAGTGGCACGGAAACGGCGAGGGCCGGCGTCTATGCAATTAGCGCCAGTGTCATCGAATTTCTGTGGCCGTCGATAGCTCAGTTGGTAGAGCGGTGGACTGTAAAGGTTTCGCACTGATATCCATAGGTCGCTGGTCGAATCCGGCTCGACGGAATTGTTTTTTCGTGCTTCCTTTTCAAACTCACAGCGTAAACTTTGTGGTCCTTCTGTATATTTGTTTGCTGATGAGTGAGTGTTTCGTTGGAGAGCAAGAGTGCGCTGGCAACTTTCCATGCAAACACAGCCACAAGTAAGCCCATTGGGTGTCGTTATCAATTATGGATCCTAAGACCGTCTGTCAGCATCCTCACTAATTGGCTTCTTTTCAAATTTATATCGTTGTTCTTTTGACGTAGGAACATGGACAGTTTGCAAATATGTGGATATTTTTTTTAAAAATGAGACAAATCCGCCTAAAGCGACTTTCAGAGGAAAGCGAAAGTTTTTAATAAGACCTAAATGCAACGCTGTCAAAGATGATATATAACAAGTTTTACATGTCAGCTAGGACGTTTATGTCCACAATTAGCTAAAAATTGTGCGTTGAACTTGAGCAATATCAGCATAAGTTTGTATTTGGCTTGTATTGGATTGAAACACTAATGATGTGGCATTCTCATAAAAATTCTGTTTAAATTGGCTTTCAAGAATGCTGTGATAGAGTGTACGCGAAAAGGGCATTTATTCTATGCAAAAGGGCTTCAATAACAGTAGAACTAACCTGTAGAGCAGCAGGTGAGTCGCTTGGCAGCATTAGCCGCTCTTTTATATACTTCTCGTCTGATTTTCTTGGGCACTCACGAAGACGCTCACGAAGTAAGCAAGCTCTTCGTTGTCTTGCCATGAATTTCCGAAACGCTTGAGAAGAAGGCTGTTCATATCTTTTTCTTAACAATATTGAAGTTGACGTACCAACACGAGGGGAGGGGGGAGCGGGGGGGAGCGGGGGAGCGGGGGAGCGGGAGATTTTCCAGGGATTGTAAGCGGTGGCTATTTATTTAAGTACACAAAATGTAAATATGGAAGTAAAACAAAAATAAAATTAACCACATTTACTGGGCAAATATTGGGAGACAAGATTAAATGACTGTTTCACGTCTCTCAGTTTCACTTCGTTCATGTCTTCTTCCGCTTACTTTGTCGTCGACGTCTGGGAACCGACTTTTTGCCGTTCTCGGAGTGTCAGTCGGAATTTAGTCAGCCCCAAAAAGAAAAAAAAATCGATCTGAAAACAGCCACAAAACTTAGTTGACGAGTTTTACTCGCCAATGCAGTTTTACCTGACTTTTTTTCTATTTGTGGATTTGTTTAATTTTGAAAAACAAGATGCTTCATATGTGTGCAAGTGCGCGTAGCATGCCATGTACGTCCGTAAACTAGTCAAGGCTGTACATGCGAGCTGTAAACCTGTGATCGCTGTGTAGACCACGAAACGTGACAACAGCCAATTCTTAGTATCTCTACAACAAATTCATTGCTCTCATTCTCATAGTTTATTTGAAGAGAAAATACTTGCTATGTACAGGGCGTCCCAGCTAACATGCACCAAGATTTTAAATAAGAGGAATGGCATTACTCCAAGAAATCCCAGTTTCTAATGTTTGCAGTAATGTGGAGAAGCGGACAGTAGTTTTTTTTTCGTTGATTAGACCTAACTAATTTATTGTAAATATTTATCTAATTCGAGAAGTACTGTCCTAATCACTAAAGTGTCAATGACGCCCTTGTAGGTACCCCTGAAGGAGCATCTAACTGCGGTATTTTCAACAACAAAATAATTGCGCACTCCTTTATTAAGACTGATAAAGAAAACCCGCGAAATACAAAAAATACCACAAGACGGCGCTCCTGAGCGCTTCGTAAAGAAATGCCCTCAACCAGGCTGCATCTGAGTTAGCCAGAATGAAATCACAAAAGAAAGAAGAAAGAAAGAAATGCGACCTAGTTTGTGCCTTATCTGCACACGCGCCCCGCGGGACTTGCTGTTGCTGCTCCTTCCATGCATGCCATTATCAAGGTGATGCGCTGTCACTTCGGGCGGGTGACAGGCGAAGCAGTTGCTTTCAATCCGCGTATTTGGGGCGCTGCTTTACGAGGCGGATGGGAGCGCCATCACGTGGTATTTTCATATTTTCGGGGTTTTCTTTATCTGTCAAAAATAAATGCAG